>JAANSM010002102.1:0-16040 GCA_036850725.1 Orchesella villosa
TTTTGGGTACAGAATGAAAGCGGAGGATTGGGGACTTTGTAAAAAGTTATTGGCAGTTTTGTTGTCAATAAAAGAGATTAATATATAACTTTGTACTTTGTTTATAGTCGTGCATATAGATTGAGATAGAGTAGATAGAGTACGAAAATTAGATACAACAGTACAGTACAACAGAACGAAAACTGGAGCATAATTGTTTATGAAATCATTCAGTGTGTAATTTATTAGTTTATAGAAATGTTGATAGAACATACATAACTTGAGTATTTATGTGTCGAAACGCATGCCAACTTTATTTTTCATGAAGTCGCTGTATCTGATTTGCTACAAAGAAAGCATCTGATGGGGATTCATGTACTAAAAACAGGTTTTGTGCAACTGGGAGTGATAAGGTGGCAGACGTTTCTACTTTTTCCGTGTGAATTAAATGTGCATACTTACATTCTCTTACTGCTTTATGTGGGATTAAAAATGTGTCCGATTTCCACGCCAGAAAAAGTTGCTGTCGAATGTTAACTTATAAGAATTAAGTGTAGATAGATCGGGTCCAATTGTGAAAGAAGTGCATATATAGTTCAAAATGCATATATAACCCTCATGCCCTCTCCTTGTCTGGGGTCTCAATAAATGTGAAACCCAATCCCCTGTGATCAGCTAATGATTCTGTATAAGAATCGAAGAAAAAGATTTTCTGCCATTACAATGCATGCGACCCTCATCCCCTTCCCAAAGTCTGGGGTTACAAAATGTGGTAAAACGATTTCACTGTGACCAGCAATCGACTCTATGTGAAAATATGAGAATAAGATTTTTGGCTAGTTGTCGTACCTACAAGTAGCTCTTAAGGCAAAATGGTCCACCAGCAAGTGGCCATACAGAGTAAATACAAGTAGCCATACCGGATTCGGGTCTTACAGGCTAAGGACCGGTAAGGAAATGCTTGCTACACCAAAGTCAAAAACTGATAAGGAAAAGACTTGGATTGTCGTATTATAAGTTTTGGCTCTATTGTATGTTTGTACTATCTTCTTGATGAAATTTTCAATAAAAACTATACACCTTTTTTCGTTAGTTTTAAAATTTCATGCTATAATCAACAGGTTTTCAAGAATTTAATTGACCAAAAAATTGAATTATATACGGTTGTCAACTGATTTAAAGAAGACCTGCTCAGTCGTTTCAAAATAATTGACTCATATTATGTCGTGTCAAATATGACAAGGCCGATTTGTAACCAATGAATACTTCTATTAGCTTATTCACGTCGATTCAACAATTGACTTTGTGTTAAACTAGGAAAAATAACTATCTTCATTTAATTTTTATAAATAAAAAATTAAAATGAGCATACGCACATGCAGAATGTTTGAGTGCTTTCGTAATACTTGGTGGTAGAATCACACCGCATCCTACCACTGACCAACTAAAATCCATTACTTTTGTCAACTTCAAAACTTAATGACGTCATGTGGTTTTCTAGATTATGTCCGAAACCAGATAAGACACACCCGTATGAAATATATTGTGAATTCAATGCATTTGCATGGTTAAACCTCTCATCTAATCATGCTAAAGTTGTCATTTTTAATTTAAGAATTGGTATGTAAATCTAACTCGGTTTTCAGACTATGATTGACTCTCCATCATTCAGTAAATAAAGTTTATCACTCTCAAGAATGTTCGAACTTTGAAGGTGTTTGGTGATGGAAAAAGCAAGCACTACAATAAACAAATATTGAAAATATTACACTATTTATATTATTTTTCATGGATTCAGCATGCAGCTTACAAGTGCCCACAGGCATATGCAACAGTACAAGTTTTCATGCAATGAAACAGCTTTTGGTAGTTTTACCCCTTCTTCCAATTAGCATAATAATACGATCATGACGCTGAGTATACATACGTTCTGACAGAAACAATGAAACGATGCAACTGTAATAACACGTATGCGAATTGTAAATATATGACTAATCGTAAAATCGAAGGAGCCGACGGAAACGATACTTAACGGGCGCAAACAACAAGTAACGCTATATCTGCATTAAGTCACCCATACACTGAAATTGTCTAGTTTGCACACATGGAAATCATACAAGCATTTTGGTATTTGCAATCGTTTTTGTTATGCAGTATAAGTACATTTTCGAGTAATAATAGAACGAGAACGAGAGCAGGCGTATGAGAATGGAAGGAAGTAAACGAAAGAGAAAACCCTAACATTACACTCCATAAAATTTTATTGCATGATTGTTTTAGCAAAATATGGATCAGCGTCGACATCATATCCGTTAGCATAGGATTTCTTTAGCCACCGAGTCATTACAAAAATCATTATATTCAGAGATCGTGAGCATAAACATACAAAATCAAAATATCGCACATTTGGTCGACATCATCATCATCCAACGGAGCAGAAATAATATGGGTTTCGTGTTTTTGCATCATGCGCTCATCCACTACTCAACGATTTAAAGCTTTCAGAACTTTTAATGACTGTTTTTTGGTAGTACTCTGTCATATGACGTCATAGAGTTGATAGCTTTTACACATCCTTCAAAGGCTCCAGGTATCTCAAAAAAGGCGTTTCATATGAAGTTTAGAGCATGCTCCTTACTAATATTATGTATTTAGAATGTAGGGAGTAGGTACAAAACAACTAAAAGCCATCTAAATCAGTGCACATTGTCATCAAAAACATATAGTCCAAAATTCATTAGTTCAAAATCAAATATTGTACCTAATAAACAAAAACTGACACGCTTTCTTTTTCATTAAGATATTACAGAGCTGTTTTTTTTGTTCTGTTGTTGTGTTGTGTGTAAGCGTACCTCCTCACCTCATCCGTTTTTGCTCAGTCATGTTCACTAAAAAGTGCAACAATAGGATAATGTAGCTG
Organism: Orchesella villosa; assembly: GCA_036850725.1. Lineage (NCBI taxonomy): Eukaryota > Metazoa > Arthropoda > Collembola > Entomobryomorpha > Orchesellidae > Orchesella > Orchesella villosa. Next base: position 2,900 of record JAANSM010002102.1, read on the forward strand.
GTAACTGTTACGTTGGTGCTCACACAGAAGCAATTTTTTTTCAATGCAGAACGGAAAAGTATTAAAGTTACATTGCATTGTAATGTTTAGCAGCATAATCGAAATGTTGACTCATGTACCTATAGATATATAGATTTTGAGGATGCTTACTTACTGTTACATCAGTATTTAAGATCATAATGTTGTTACCGTTCTCATTTCTGCTCTTCATCTTCTTCCAATATATATCTGCCCTGATAAATATAGTGGTGCTTCTGCTTCTGGTTCGGACTATGATGATGATGATGACGCGATATATGCTTGCCATGAAGTGGAGGAGGTTGAGGCAGCAGTTGGCTTTGGCATTATACACCTGCTCACTCACCATCATCAACACACCTTTTCCAACGTAACCTATCTCATGCTATTATGTAGATGCGAGCCCTTGTACCAAATTTTTACAGAGAGCTTTACCATCTGCCTACCTATTATATTATTGTGTATATTTGCTCAAATAGTTTCTTGTAGTTTTTGGGTGTACTTTTGTACTATACATGGCAAAGAAATTCTTTCCTGACTTTTAGGGAAGAAAATGGTTCTTTTTGCTTATACTCTTCTCGTCAACGTTCATGATGATGATGGTGATGATGATGAACAAGAACATCTTGAGTACCAGATTCACGAAAATAGAACACAAGCTTTATTTACAACATGATTTTAAGAATCTCCTCTCTTTATTTCTACAGGTCCATATGTGCTTCCATATTCCATCAATTTCGCAACAGATGTGCAGAGCTTACATGTTTCATTACCGAGATTCATTAATGCACATCTTTTCCGTACGTATGAACAAACAATCAAACGGACCCATATGTACTTATAATATTACTTAACTCTTTTCAAGATTTATGAGGGGAGGACGAACGCCAAAAAATGTAGTAATGATCTGATTTTTTCATGTAATACTGGCAACAAGCAAAAATATTGCTTAAAAGGGGGCATTTCTACATCTTCATCATTTGTTGGATGAAATACATTGTTCTGCATTAGAAGAAAAAAACAAGGTTCTGTGTGAGAGGATCAAATCAGATACAAAAATTTTCTGATTGATGATGATTATCATGGTTTTGGGATAGCTTCAAAAACTCTTTGTCGATTGCTACAAAATATAGATTGTAATTAATGCGGAGTAAATTCAAAAACTTTATTTATAATATGCAGGTCCGGACAGTTCTCAATTTAGTAGGGGATTTTGTATAGGTATATCAGACTTCATTAGCTCCTTGTTTCATTTAAAAATTTCACATTAAACACTTCCTAAAAAAATCATTCCGATTGTATTTTACTTTGTAGTAGTCAAAGTCCTCAATAAGTTAAATGTAAAAAACAGATAGAAAAACCATTTTTCTTCCATTTTTAGTGTATTCATTCATGTTATCATTACCAGTGTTGACTGGCCTAGCATACTCTTATGCTTGCATATTACATACTTTTAGCATTTTATATTTGTTCAAAGCCCCTTCTTTGCACAAGCCCACCACACACACACACACAACCAAGAAAAGCAACAGAGCGAGGAGAAAAGAAGAATGAGCTGAAGCTGAGTGAAGTGAACAGAAAAAAACCTTTAATGCCAAAAGAGCAGTCAGTCAGCTGAAATCATGATGATGATGATGATCATCATATCATTTTCTTTCATGCACACACAACACACATGAATCAAAATTTGTGAATGCAGTGCAGTGTCTACGTTTGCGTGCCCTATTATATACATACATTACTTTATACTACATCATGATCATCACATCACCATCAGTTTTTCAGCTTTTAGAGCTCAAACTCACAATTTGTGAGTGCAGTGCAGTGTCTACGTTTGCGTGCCCTATTATATACATACATTACTTTATACTACATCATGATCATCACATCACCATCAGTTTTTCAGCTTTTAGAGCTCAAACTCACAATATCAGTCAGAGTCAGAACATATAAGTGAAAAGTAAAGCTGCATGCAAACGGATCTAGCTATAGGCATTAGACATACATTATATTATTATCCACATCCCCTCAGCTTAAACATTTATATATCACATCAGATCAGAGTGAAACGACCGAAGGAAACCTAGTAAAAACCCCATGCAGCAAAGCAATATAAACATTGCCATTCTGTCTCCTCCATTCCATAGCTTCTACATGAGAATTATACCCATTTCGCTTTTGATTTTTTTGCTTCTCTCTCTCTCTCTCTCACTCTTCTCTTCTTCAAGTGTCCCTGAGAACAACTGCTCGACTCTTGCTCACACTAGTATTACATGAGTCACCAAAGGCAAAGCAGGGAACAAGCCACATTCAACATATTTACTCTCCACGCTACACATTGTATATAGCTACAGAACTCTAACCTATACTTATATAAAGCATCACTTCACATCACACAAAAAAGTAACAAAAACTTGAAACATACTACATACTGTTTCACACTACTCAAAGGGAACCACCAGCATTGCATTACGCTGAGCCTGGCTTGGATTCTTCAAAAAGGCGAAGAAGGAGAAGGAGGAGTAGTTGGGAAACCGAACTTGAAACGAACTTTATTTTGCAACGAACACAAAAGCATAAAATAGCTTAAATATACTTATATATCAAACTAATAATATTATTTAGAGTTAGCAGTAAATAGCAGCTTTAATTCTACTTTTTAAAAAAACCAAATATAAACCTGAGCCAGTAGCAACTATAAAGGATAGAGTGCAATGAAGTGAATGATAATCAGTCGTAAAAAAANAACTATAAAGGATAGAGTGCAATGAAGTGAATGATAATCAGTCGTAAAAAAAGTTGCAGTTGTCAAAAAATTCTCCATCAGCAGCATTTTTCGTCATAATAAAAACATCACATCCCAAACACAACATTCAACATCAGTTGCAGTAAACACAAATATATGCTTTTGCGTTGATGTATACATGCATTTGATATATTGTGTACATCAAGTGCGTCGCGTTGCAAATGCTTTGTAAAGAAGGACAAGCGACATAATCTCTTTTGTCATTTCTTGGTATAAACACATTTTTTGAACTATAAACCAACGTGGTTGCTTACGTAAAACGTGAAGGATAAAAAGTTTATGAGGGATGTGGGACACCAAAAAAAAGGCTCCTCCACTAACATAATATAATATTAAGTCGGCAGTGCCACATTCTTCACTGAATAAGTGCGTGGATGAGTCAGTGTTCATAATAAAAGTGGAAGTTGACTCTTGAATCTTAGTCTTTGTCTTGTGCTCGTTTATCAGTAACATTTTGATTCTCATCCTATTCAGATTACGTTTACTTCTCCTGAGAAAAAACCTCCTTCTTCGTCACCAGTTAAAATTAGGCAGAATCCGATACATACACACATTCTTTTGTATACATGCATACACACATGTATATGGTGTTTCCACAACAGTCTTCATATCAACAACCTCCTTTCCTGCAACATTTCCAGCCAGCCACTATAAAGACGCAGTCGTCGTATATACCTACTAAAGAATATACATACATAATTTAGATCTAGTGATTATATATCCTCTTACGTTGACTGTATATTCCCCCCAATTCTCCAGACTTTTTCATGTGTATAACACACATAAAATACATAGTTTGTGGTTCTCGTTCTGGTAGTAGGAGCAGCAGGAGTAGTAGTAGACGAAGTAGACACAAACACGACGCAAAATCCAAACCTTTTTCTTCTGCTGGAGAAGATAGATAGAGAGAAGAAAGCAGTGGAAATGAAGGAGATAGTAATTTTAGATCAAAAGTAGTGTATCGTCGTGATCATCATCATCAACATCAACATTACATTTTACTTTACTTTTTTCTCTTCATTCCAAAATTATTATATCAAGGACAATCATCATATCATACAATTTATTTCATTCTTCTCTTTTTTTCTCCAAAATAAAAATATACGATTTTTGTACTAAAATGTGATTTTGATACATTCCTACCACAACCATTTACATTCTATTTGAATCAGTCACTCTAAAATATAACTTATAAAAAAAGAAGAAAGATTCACCTCTCTTTCTCTCTCTCTGGAATCTCGTTGTATTATTGATTATCAAACGGAAATCTCAAGTGCAAATACGATACATACGGAAAAGGCGACAAGAATCTGATAGAATTTATATGTATAATATTTATAATATTCAAAATACTCAGGTGTATTTCATTTTCACATTAGATAGACACTTACGTTTAGCTAAAAGGTAGAAAAAGAAGTACATAATACAATTCATAATAGTTGTAACCAACGGACGGTTTTACATTCTAGTTGAAACCATTAGATAAATTTTGCCAACAATATTTAGACAGCGATTTACATTGCATTTGAAAATCTTGTAGCATAATAAAAAAAATATCGGCAGTATTAGCAACTAAAACTAAAATAGTATCCAGTCATAATTCAACGAGGAGTGGTTTTGATACAGCTGTGCACACCATTTTCGTCCAGTGTTTCATCTCTTATTTATTTACTCAACAAGAACTCTTTTCTGGACTGGGATATTTGTTACGTGAACCGAGCTGACCTTTGTTCTCGTTGCCAACAAACATATATATACGTACTTTTACTGTGAACTGTGAAGTGACTCATTCATTACAGTGACAAATATCAATATTTACTTCTAACGAATAGCTTTAAATGTGGAGTTAGTCACCCTGTCAGTAATTTCGCTGACTGAGCAGAAAAAGAAGAAGAAGCAGCAGAAGAAACGTTGTATTTAATTACTCTTGATTACGTAAATCAAGCCACAATCATTTAAGTTGAAACCTTGTTTTCCGGTGTTAACCAAAAAGTCATTAGAAACCAGAGCCAGTACGCAAGTGTACACATTTTGGGTTGGATTTAAGAGAGATTTAAGATCCATCAGATTACAACATAATATCCGCTGCTGACATGATGTGTGAACCTGCAACGTCGACAAACCTTGGAGGTGATGGTGAGGACCCGTATCCTAGTCTCTCTGATTACCACGACTATGAACCAAACTTGGAGTTTGATGATACTGAACTTGAACAAGTTGCATCCACCGGTAAAACCAATATGAATTGTAAAAAATCAGCAAGCAATTAAGAAATACTTACAAAAAATTAATTGCAACCTTTGGCAGTTTTGGGTTTGTTTATAAAAGTAGATATTTTAATATACTGTCTTGTCATTTTGTCTGTTGTATTTTGGGGTTGGAATGTACATAAATGTTGTTTGCTAAAAAAATGTGTATGATAATATGTTTTTATATGTATACATAAAGCCGAAACCTCACACCCACTGCTTGGTTAAGTCTTATCGCTACACTTGCTCGGTTTGCTTTATCCAGAAAATGTTTATGATGGGCTTATATTTTTTATTGGTGCATTTATACTCGGTATCTATTGCAGCTTCAACAAATTAGCTAGCACACTTGTATGCCAAATTCCTTATTCCATTTAACTGCTTTCAGGCATAGACTCATTTGACCTCTTGTTCGTATTTAGATTCATTTAACTGACTGATAACGATAGTGAACTCGAAGATAAACATCTTTTTGGTTTACATACATAGGTGAAAAAACTACAGTTACGCACGTATAATCTAATGAATTAAAGGTGTTTTGAGTTAGGATGACGTTTGATAATGCCTTTTTATCTTATCGTAATACTTTTTATGTGCTAAATAATTTTCTATCAACTCATAACATTGTAGATAAACTTGTGTGATGTTTCCCTTTTTACCATTCAGTTTGTTATTGCTTTGCCATTCAGTTGTTTGCATACAGTTGACTACGTATAGTGTACCTTTGCTTTAATGTTGCTAAAGTCTCAAGAGAAGATGGAAGAAATAAGTTGATTCTATTCGATCGACCAATAACTTTAGTAAGACAGACACATAAGAGACTTGCCCAATGCAATTTACAAATAAATTAAGTTAAACTAAAAGGGACAGCTACAATTGAGTTACATTTGACCTTTCTCTCCATGTAGACTATGAAGGATGCCTACTTGCTACAAAGTGGTTTGTGTTGTCAAGCTAGAATTTTGCAATGAAGTTCTCCTCGGAAAAGAGCCATCAAGGGAGACTACTAATGCATTAAGTAATCAGTCAGACTGCGGGTCGATCGATGAAGTTGTAATTTATGCAAATGACATTTTCCACTAGAACATCCAACATTCAAGTCACTCCGAATTCCAACCAAAAACCAAAAGAGGAAGTGAACATTTGACGTTAACGCTTTCATTTCGTAAATTAGGTCACAGCTTGCCTTCATAATTGATAATGTACTGATGATGTACATATACTTAAGTATATATAATATTATTATGCTGGCTAGCTGTTTCAACTTACAACTTAGTTTATGTTTTTTTATATTATTTCCTTTTTTCGTAGTTTTGGCAAACCTCCTTTCTTTCCAAGTTTTTTTAAATGCTGTTTTAACTCAGATTTAAGGTTTTTTTTTGTTTTTTCTACTCGAACTATTTTTGTTGATGATCCTAGCTCACGCAAGTCACGCATTGTTATTATTTTCTCATTTAATCTCATTCATGATGAGTATGATAAAATTACAAACTACTGCTTCTTCTTAGTTTTACCTTTCCCTATCTTCATCTTCCTCCTCACTTCTTCTGGCTTTAGCATCTATGTAAAAATGGTACTATCATCCATCACGCTATGCCACTGACCTCATCCTCATTTTCATCCTAATCACGGAACGAAAATGTAGACCGTCTAAAATTAGTGCTGCATTCATTCATTACATATATATATATAACTCTCTTTCTAAATTGGAGTAACTTCAGCTTTGCAAAGTAAATGCAGCGAAAATCATCAACCAAAAATTACACCCCTTTTTTAAACCGTGCAAAATATTCCGTACATCCGCTGAGCCTCCCCTTTCCCTCTAATTGTAAGGCGTACTTTCATAAAAGCAATGGCTATTGTAAGATAAAAACACTTAAAACACAGCATTTAAAATGAGAAATAATAAAATAAGTGTCATGAAAGAAATGAAATATTAGTGTAATAGAGCGACAATGACAGATAATAATATAAAATTTGTAGTAATAGCAATTTGTTTTTCTGTTGTCTGTTGTCTCTTCAGAACTTGTCGCAAAATGCTGGTGTACAAGTGTGCAATTATCAGCAAGCATTTAATTCTTGTCTTCCTTGATCAACACCGATCTAACTACGGTGTAAGCCACACACACACACTTTCAATCTCATCGTATATTATCTTGAATATTATTTGAAATCGGCATAAATAAAGTGTTAAACTGTTTTTAAAACGCGGCTATTATTATAAAATTATCTTCGACATGAGACCAAACAACCGCACACAGCAAAGAGAGTAAGAGTAAGTAGTACTGTGAGTGAACACCATGCTATACCGCATCGCACCAACTCTAACCACTTCCATCGTTTAATATGTAGAGCAATTTTGTTTTCATTGTCCTCCTAAGAGTAAAACTGTAAGTGTGATTTACCTCCTTTTTTATTATTCCAAGCACAAATAATATTTCCTCTGTATTTGCTCGACATTTTTTGTGGTATTCAATGACCCACAAATGGGGAAATTCCCTTTTAGTTACGTACTTATATGGTAAAAAACGTCATCAAAAATTGTCCAACAATTTTTAAATATATAATACACACATGTAAAGCATGTAAAGAGGTGCGAGTTGATAATGTGACCAAGAATTGAGGAAGGATAAAAATGTTATAATGTGACTGAAGGCGGATGTCGCAAGGCTTCTTTCGGACATTTTTTTACCGAAATTTTGCTTGCTGTCACATTTTAAATATATAACATCATTATTAATGTTTTACCATGGCATAAGTATTGCATTACAACCATAATGTAGATGAAAATTGTAAGAAAAATAGTTGAGTAAGTGGTAATAGTAATAATCTCTTTTTTCTCTCTTTTTTTTTGTAAATGAGTTGTTACAAGACTGGTTGGCACCTGTTGTTGTGGTGGTTCAGAAATCCAAATATTGTGCGTAGTAGTAGCCACTTGACATGCCACACATTATATCAGAAGCTTAATGTCGTTTGGGATGGAGGATGGAGTTGAAGCTTAGTGCGGTGTTGGTTGTTGGTGTTCTCATTTGGGTACATGTTCATCTACGGATATATGACAAAAAAATGAATTGTCATCATTCATATTTTGCTTTTGTCTTGCGTGTCTTTGATATATGGTGGCTTGTGACATTCCCGATACTTATGAAATTGGTAGCTTGTAAGTTGGTTTGCATCCATATATATACTTACATGTATCTCCTTATGAATGACTCATATTAAGTATTATTATCACACTCACTTTACTTTGTCATCTTGAGATTGACTACTATCCTCAATAATCCTAATGGCTACATTCATTATCTTTTTGGCTGCATTAAAAAACTTGGTTTTTGTGTTGTGATAAGGAAAATTGGTAAAGTTTTTTATGCAGGATTACATTGAAACTAAGAGATGTACTACAAGCTCTTGTGAAACTGCGTTAGCTTTCATTGAAATAATAGACAGAAGCTACTTAATTGAAACAAGAAGTGAAGCACAGCTGCATACTTTGACCAACTTCTTTCCTCTAATTTTATGTACTGCCTACTGAACTTCATGTTAAACAAAGAAGCGAGACAATACTAAATGTTATTATGACTGAGTTTCTACGAAAAAAAATTGTTTGTCGTGGACATTCGGATTAACTTGTTATTATTTCACTTAATAAGTTTTATTTTTAGTCTTCTTTCCAAGCAATTCTAAGAGTATTAGTGGTTGTTTCGTCCTGTTGAATGGTAGAAAGAGGTTGTTGTAGTTAGTGGCAGACACTCTAGTTTTAATAACCTTTTGTCCAAATGCCCACTTCAATTTAGTTTAGCTAAATTGTCCTCTTTTCACAAGTGGATATATGTTCATAGGTAGGTTTTATATTGTGTGTGGTATATGAAACGCTGGATGAAGTTGGAATCTCGTGCGCAGTGAGATAAATGATAAGAAGGATCCCTGATAGCACTAATGTCGATAAAGTTGTTTTGTCAAATAGAAATGAATACCAAATATAAAACATAATGAGACGTATGTTTTACTTTTTTGTCGTTGATCTGATTCATCAAGTGTGAATCACTGTTTTAGTCTCAGTCGTAGATAGAACGTTGACCATAAATGTGGCATATGGAGTTCAGAGTGAAGCCACTCTTCGGAAGTTTCTTAGAGTAACTTGGTGGCAAATAATTCAAGTCAGAAACAAAGTTTATACTGAGTTTATTATTTTTTTTAGAAACATTAGCTCTTAATACTAGTGCAAGTTGAGTGAGATTCAGTTTTATCAAACTTTTTCCAAAAAAGTCTAATAATGGATGAGAGTATCAACACTGCTTCTGTATCTAGCCCTTCCAGCTACGGTACACCAGCATCTTCACAAGACGTTTCCCAATGTGACACAACAGGTTAGTTTTCTCTCGTCATGACCACGTCATGTCGTTTAGTGCTTTTGTCACTTCCGTATTTGAAGATTAAAATCTCACTGCAATAATTTGTATTATGGGCCATATGGATTGGTTTCGAAACTAGAGCAAAGCCAAAACCCTAGTTTATACTTTCAATGATTTCTGGAGTAGCAATTTTTTTCATACACGATTTTTTTCAAGTGATATAAAAACATTTGTTTCGTAACTCTGAGTCATGCTTTCGCTTTCCACCATTGAAATCTACATTTCCTGTTATTCATTCTTGCTAACTACCCATTAGCATATATTTTGTCATGTCAGCCACGATCATCATCTCTTTTTTCGACAGATAGCATACTTATTATACATCTCTAGTTGAATAAAGGGAAAATGAAAAGGATTGATGATGATCCCCCATCAGCCCAACTTATTCACTAGTCTGATTTTACATTTATTTTCTGCAGTGACGCAAGATATTTTATGTTTCTTCGTGCTGCTGCAAACCATTTATTCTTTTTATGCAAGTGCAGTTAAAATGAGATAAAAGATACTGTCAACCTGCTAATTTGAAAGGGAGAATGTTACGTGTTGGTGCATTGTATAAGGCGATGACAAATTATTCACGATGTGGAGAATGACGATGCATAATCTAGAGTCACACTCCACTTTTTTGCCAAGCACACGTCAGCATCATCTCTTTCTTTCATTCTCAACATTTTTAGTGTGAATTTATACACTTTTTATTTAACTTTGGGTACAAATCTCATAAACTCTCATGTATATAGATAGATATTCCTGGTCAATTGTAACATGTAGTTCCTTGGGAGAAATAAACTGCAAATTACTTATAAGGAGGAGTGTATCTGTTTCTGTATATCATCATTCGAATGCAAAGATTGACTTGAAATGAGCCTTAAATAGAAAGCATTCCTAATTTGAAAGCATATCCTGTTACAGTTTTTTTTCATGATTTTTAAGCTAAACCCGTAATCTTTCAAGCTTAACAAAAAACCGGAAATCACACACTGTGCGAAAGGGAAAGAATAAGAGAGGCGAGAGGGAGGAAGTAACAGATTATCGTGAGGGTTATATGAATTCATATAGGGAGAAAATGTGTTTGCATGGTGTGTGGTGACGTGACATGATATCAGTATCAGGCTCCAATTTGCAATTCCAATATAGGTACATGATCTTTTTTTTTACAGTTTCCTTCGTTTCTTCTCAGAGAACAGAGTAACTAGAACTGATTGATTGAACAGGTTAAATGCACACAAAGTCGGTATACCACTTTGTAAATAACCTTTAGGTGAAGTGCAAGTGTACCTATGCTAGTTATTTCTTTTTTTTTGTTTCACGTTTCCTACATGAAAAAAAAGCATTGACAGAAAATTTATTGATGTGAATAGAGGAAATGCTAATAAGGTATACATATATTTATGTTGTATTTTGTTGAATGTAATGAACTGTGTCGGATCGGCGAGGACAGAATGTGGAATAATATTATCTTCATGAACGGTTGATCACTCATCCTTTGACTAGGTTTCATTCACCTGCTCTCTCTTGCTGCTTTGTGTATTTACGTAGAGACCGACCATGTCCTGGCGTGTGATACTAAATAACAGTAGTATGAGTTTGATTTGTTTCTATGAATGAACATGATGGTACATGGGATTACACATGCACTTTGGAATAAGGGATTAGTATGCAAATATATACGTGTTTTTCTGGTGACAGTTGCTAACAAAGATATAATTCAATGTGAAGCCAAACATGAAGGTCATTATTCTCAGTTACTTTATGTGAATGAGATTTGTGCAGAGGTTTTTTAACCTATTAAGCCATTGTTCCGAGAGAAAATATTAAGACTTGATAGTTGATATAATAAATATTGTAGAAACAGTGGAAATGAGATAGGTTGATGGGGGAGTGTGTGGATTTTATGTAAATATGTACATGGTTCTTTATCATATTTATGGAAATTGTAGAAGCCTTAGGTAATGAACTTGAATTTATGGTAGGTGGTTTTTTCAAGAGGTTAGGTAGGACAGGATATTGAGTATAAGAACGACAAGAAATGTAATTTATTACATTTTTTATTAATATAAAGATTCTTACTGACTGATGAAAAATAAAATAGACTTCCGTGATGTTGAAAATTTAGCTTAGCTTAGCAAATACGATCATAAACCTGAGCCATTTATTACGAGCCATACGAGTAAATCACTTGAAAATTAAGTGGGGTTCACGTTTTTATAACGATAAAATACTGGATACTTATACTTAACTAGTATTTGGTAATTTGCTATGAAATTATAGTTATATCTATGAGCAGCAATATAAAGTTATCAACTATAAACCAGAGAACAATTGATTGACTTAAGCGTGCGTCATAGTGTAAATTTCCAAAATTTTGTAATCGGAGAGACTATTTTGTTGCGCTAACAGCAGAAACAGCTCAAAAAGCACCTTAACAGGTGACCTGTTGAAATTGCAAACTACTATCAAATAATGATGATAAATCTGATTGTAACCCGTGCTGTGTTGTATTTCGGGTACATGCATTTATACTTTTACAACCGACCATTTGTTGGAAACAAGCACGCAATTTACAATTGCTACGCACCAGTGGTAATCACTACCTGCCGTTGTGCAATTTACAAAACGCTCTGAGATTCTCTGAGGAATCTGTGATTTTTACACCAGTCATTTTCTTAAGTTACAATTAGATTTGGTTTTATCAGGCTTCTCTGGCAGGTGGTGTCGTAATAAGATTCGTTTTTATTCTTTTCTTTATAAAATACTTCAAATCAAAGGACAAATAATGCCGCCTATATAGTCACATCACATCACGCATTAAATAAAAGGATTATGCATGCTTTCGCACTTGAAATTTTTACATTAAGATACAATGCATTATATATACTTGTGATAGACAAAGTTAAAGTCACAACAACAAGTGTTTTCATTCAAGTCGTGCTATGATCAATGAGAATGATTACAATGTTATGTAGACCTCTATTTGTACTCTAATGGAAAAAATGCTTAAAGGCATGCAGTTAGAGAGACATAGTTAATTCAGCTTGTTTTTAAGTCAAGGTTGATAGTTTATAGTATTAAAGCTGTGATAAAAATGTAACACAATTCTTGCATACGTACATCAATGTCTTTGTCTCCGTACTAAAGTGAAGAGCATGCACGAGTCTACATAAGTAGTACGCATCTATGCAAATTATGGATTCTTGAAGGCTTCTCCATTTTTGCAAATTTTACTCACGTACTACTCACCAACGATAGTAGTACTAGTAATGAAATTAAATGCTATTGTAGTCACAATTATCAACGTATTGTTGGATTAAAACTGAGAAATTTGATTGAAACACAAGTCATTCATAATTGGGATTCGGTATTTAATGCGTACGTGGCAGAATACTTGATTTGGTCGTCTGAATAAACAGGATGAATTTCATTATGTTTTTAAATAACTATTTAGAACGCCTCGACATTTAAGCTACGTATCGATCATCAATCTTACTGTTAATACCTATTGAACTTTAGCAATGTCTATCTTTATCCTTAATTTTTAGGCTAACAAAACTTCCTAGCCATGGGAAAAATCTGGGGTAACGGTGTCGCTGTCGCTTTAATAGCTTTATTTTATTTGCCTGAAGGGTGGGTGTGTTGTTTGTGTACAAAAAGGTTTT
>JAANSM010002103.1:0-16040 GCA_036850725.1 Orchesella villosa
TATATTCATCTTGTGTAGTTCTAGGGTGGACTTCCGAAACGCATTTCAACAGTAATTTGAATCGTTCTAATGACCTGGTGTTCAAGATGGAGCCCTGCTGTTACTCTGAGAAGGAAATGTACTCTCGAAAGGACAGCTGCTGAGACAAACAGTGAGAAGAAGTCTCATGTCGCATCTCAATGTGCATGGAACCGGAATACGCTTTGCCATTTTCTTTTTTGGAAGGGCAAAAAATGCCTATTGAAACTAGCGACTTGTACTTTGGACTACTAGACGCATCCATTAAATATATTCTAACGCATTGTGATTGTCGTACACACATTTACTTTTTGCTCATTTTTCAAATATTCAAACTCCTTTTGTATATACTTTCAATCCAAATGCTTACGCATGACGCACATTTAAAACTGCCAACAGTGATGTGATAAATTCGCTTGCAAATGCCTATACTCCCGCCTACCTTTCAAAACTTCAGGGAAAACGACATAATTATTTTAACCGACATAATATATATCGAGATAGATATGAGGTTGACTTATTGTTATGTATTTTATCTTTCCATCGTATGGACACGCATTTCCGGTTCTGGAGCAATGATCTACAGTGCTAGAAGATGAAACAGATTTCCAATCAGCAGCCGTATTTCATTCATTTTGTCCAAGTTTCTGGTAGAGCATTGCCATTTGCCATACCATTCCTTTACGCATTGCATTTGGATTTGGGTATCAAAATAAAAGAAAGATTCAACATTTTCTGTTGCGCTGAGCATGCACTGTGGCACCACACACATTTTCCCATACTAATATCGCCCTTGCGTTTACATATTCTGCTCAACTGAGCTGTTTCGGCTGAATGGGTTTAAATGCTATGATTTGATGTGAAAATTCATTCAAAAACATTACCCGTGTAAAATGTTTGTACACACTCTCTGTACTTCTCTGCTCCAAACATGACTAATAATAGAGTTTGTAATATAGTCAACAATAAATGGGAAATGAAAAGTTCAGCGCAATTGGGAAAGAGCTTTGTACTCTGTATAATATGCCTATTCTTCAAGAAAATTTCATCTCTTTATATGCGTGAAACTCATGGGGGTAAGCACCGGGGGAACAATGATGGGAATGCAAGTGTACTACCCAGTCCCAGTCCAGGCTAAATTACGTCACATTACACTGTCCATAAAACGCTTCTTTCTAACATCTTGCTATCCATTAAGGGTCATACTGAAATGAATGGGTGTTTACGCTCCAACAACCTGAAAACTTATTATTACCATATCATGTTTGTTTGTACTTATAGTATAGTAGCATGTAGCACGCATACGAATATCAACAGTATGTCATTCATTCGCATTCGTAGATAACAACCATTTTTGTAATCTGGAAACGCATTTCCATACATCTAACATAGCATAATATACAACCGTAAATGGAACTGCTACTGTTGCTAGTAAAGCATAGCACACAAAAGGATTGGATTTAAAAAATGACATGAAGTCGTGTAAAGACGTAAGCAGTTCATTCCAGGCCATTCTTCATGCACAAAGGTATACTTAGTATGTACGAGGTACCTATTTGATTTGCAGAACATTCTGATTTCCTTTTGACAATAGACAATTTCTTGGTACTTCTTTACATCAACATACAACATAATATAGTTAAGGCGAGAGGGCAGAGCATGACAAAAATGTTGATTTATATTGTACAGAAGAAAGAATAACAGCTTTTAGATTTTGACTAGGAAAGCTTAAGAGCACTTTTCTCATTCGTATTTCACTGTCATTTCATGTGTCCCATATTGCAAAGCTTATAAAGTCTTCATATATGCCTGCAATGTGAATTGTAATAAGTAAAATGTATGCTTAAGTAAAATTCGTGTATTTTGCAACTAAAATCAACTCCAGCCTCTGAACTGCATTGAGCCAAGGAGGTTTTATATACGTTTGTTTATATTATAGCAATTTTGGAAAGGAACTCAGTGACTCCAACAAAGTTTTAAAGTAGATGCATGTGTATTTTACTATTAAAGATTCAAAGAGCATAATAATTTTAAGCTTTAAAAACTCTCTTTTACTTCTGCAAGATACAGATAATAGGCACTTGAAGGTAAACTATTGTATTATAAGTAAACAACAATGTATAAACTCCAAAATTTTCTGTAGAAAACGGAGGCATAAAAAGGGGGAATATGGGAAACGGGATTGCTCCGTTATAATAATACCGGTGCTTCTAAGGAAATGAGTGCTTTGATGTGATATGACGTGTTTAGTTTAGCAAAAGGGAGGTATTTAGAGTGGCAATGAAATGCAGAGGGAAAAGAGAGAGAGCCCATTCCGTGATTCATTTAAATGCTCATAGTTTGCATAAGCAAAACATGCTCAAAAAGACTTACTTACATACATATTATAGCAATAACAAAAAGCGCACTAGCTAAAACCGTATTATATAATGTACATGTGTAACCATGTTTTGTTTAACATGCAGAGAGATGAACATATCCATTTGGCTCTCTCCTCGACGCGAGTTTCTGGAAAGTATTACTACTTAAAAGAGGAGCCGAAGACGGTCTTGTAAAAACAAGCATTTTAATAAGGAAATGAGTGCTTTGATGTGATATGACGTGTTTAGTTTAGCAAAAGGGAGGTATTTAGAGTGGCAATGAAATGCAGAGGGAAAAGAGAGAGAGCCCATTCCGCGATTCATTTAAATGCTCATAGTTTGCATAAGCAAAACATGCTCAAAAAGACTTACTTACATACATATTATAGCAATAACAAAAAGCACACTAGCTAAAACCGTATTATATCTAATGTACATGTGTAACCATGTTTTGTTTAACATGCAGAGAAATGAACATATCCATTTGGCTCTCTCCTCGACGCGAGTTTCTGGAAAGTATTACTACTTAAAAGAGGAGCCGAAGACGGTCTTGTAAAAACAAGCATTTTACTTTACCACAAAGGATATTTAACGTTTACACAACAGATGTACACACACATCGCTCTCTCTATCTTTCTCTTCTCCTCAACTATTCCAAACAAGAGTGTGTGGGCTTTACTACCGATTGAGAATTCTCAAGTACTTTTTCCTCCAAACAACTTCAAATGCTACCTACTTCTTTGTAAGCTGAGTGATACTACCAAAACCAAAGTACCAAACACCAAACCAAACACCATTTCATATGGAATTTCATAGAGCTGATAAACGATATGGAATGCAGGAGACCAGAAAGAGCAGTGCAGTGTGGCTAATAAGTATATAAAAAATATGTAGAATAATATACATTTTATGTATGCATATTAGAAGAAGAATGAAATGAAGTGATGTGATACAAGTTTGGAGACAAATCCTTTTCCAAAACAAGACAAGCTTATCACAACCTACACATCATCATCATCTCAACTTATAGTGGAGAAACTGGAACATGCATGATTCAACTTTTCATGTCATTTCTCTTGCTAATGCATGCATATTAGAAGAAGAATGAAATGAAGTGATGTGATACAAGTTTGGAGACAAATCCTTTTCCAAAACAAGACAAGCTTATCACAACCTACACATCATCATCTCAACTTATAGTGGAGAAACTGGAACATGCATGATTCAACTTTTCATGTCATTTCTCTTGCTGTGATGAGCCAAAATTTTGTGCTCCTCATTTTATCTATCTCTGCAGTAGTCCCATGTCATGTCAGGTACAAAGTTTTTGCAAAGAGGCTCATCATTTTGATGATGGTGAATGGTGAGTGGTGCTCCATTTGCATTTGGTGAAGGAAAAGGAGATGATATATAACAAACAAATGTAAGTGTAAAATACACGATCACATTCTTGTAAAGCATACGCTAATGAATAAATCTCTAAACAATTTGTTCAAACTAGGATAACAAATGCTACATTTTGGTACCTTAAAAACTGAAACACAGGTACTTTCAATGTGATTTGGAGGAGTCATTTGTTATGAGAAATTATAATCATTCCATGTTTCACCACCGTATCATTTTATGGCTTGACATCCAACGATCTAACAACCATTTAAGTTGAGATGAGGATTGAGTATTTCATGCAGAAAACAAGATTTTATGAATTTGAGGGCTCTTACACAACCAACCCTCTTCTCGCGAAATTCTTGTCGACTCTTGTTATAAGTCCTTCTTCCATTTTGCTTCGGAGCTTCCTCTCTCCCTTTACATGACTGAATGAGCAAACCGATTTGCGTTCCAGTCAACGTTTAGTTTTCAACATAGAAATGCAAAGTGTAGACATTTGCTGACCGACTAAGAATATGAGTTGCTGAGTTGGCTTGGGGGAAGGGAAGCCAACGAGGCATAAAGAAATAGGAGGCGCGAGCAGACACCATGAATATCAAACTATATCCTAATGAGTTAATCTTCTTTTCGAATTTGCTACGTTCAGCGTGATTCCCCCCTCACTATACTACTCTAAGCCCAAACTCAACCAAAAGGCATTTAAGTAGAAACTCTTAGTAAAATCCATGAATTCATTCATTACGTGCCTTTTGAAGACAAGGTTAGTTTTGAAAAACATGCATTCAATTCAAGCATACATCCATTATTTTCTTGCCCACTGCTTCTTCTTACCGATCACACCAAACCAAGAACCAAAACATGGTCGTACATGGTATGGCCTTTCTCTCAGGACAGGAATATGATGGTCGGATCTGCTTTGTAAGAAATAAAATGAAGATTGGCCATCTAATATGATATCTTACCCGAATTTTGGCCCACTTACACATTCGTCACGATATGAAATGGAGAAAAGGACAGGAATAAGAATTGCTCTACATCCACATCATCCACACATTACACGGGCCTTCATCTTCCCTTTTAGCATGTACTTTGTATGCATTATTCCATTACTTTACTCTCTCTCTATCTCTTTTTGTCTGAGGCTGCTGCTACCTATACCTACTTGGTGTGAAGTGGCCCGGTGCTTCTGTTTCTAAACGATAAAATATGACGCATTTATTCAGAAGAGGTAAGAATAAGAAAACGGACTGAGAGAAGACTTTGATCCCTCAAGTTTCACCAAGGAATATATATATAGATAGATATATATGCGTCTCCCGTCTCCCTTGAGCGAGCAAGACAATGTTGGAGGAGAATAAGGAGAGCTTGTGTATCCCACAAAATGCGGTTAAGTGAGTGACTACAATTTTGTCCACATACTATATATATATAGTATATGTGCTTTCTCCTCTTCTTCTTGATTTTAAAAGAAGAGAAAAGCTGAAGAAGATCCACAAAAGATATCTTTTCCCAACCAACTCATACGAATAGGATGTAAAAGGTTTTTGGACCACTTGGGATATTACAAGCAATTTTTTCTCCGTTTCTCTCACCCACTCGTCTCTGGTGTGGTGTGCAGGAGATGGAACAAAAGTGGAAATGGAGAAAGTAGCATCTTTTTAGCTTTGTTAACTGAACCCCTCTCATCGTTTTCCCTCAGACTTCGTTATTTCCCACACTAACACATCCAACTGCCACCTCTTCTACTCAAGTGCACTTCATCAAAGCAAAGAAAAGGAGTGACTACTGACTAGATACGCACAGACACACACACCATATACTCCTTCAGATGCAGTAGCAAGTGTCATCAACATGAGCTGTTGAAGACGTGTGCATATATATTTATACTTTTATACATTTTATATCCAAGTTGTGCATGATTACTTACAACTAGTCACAAAATCACAATGTAAAAACGCATCAGAGAGTCTATAATATGATCAAGTCGTAACACATCGTTGAATGCATCCGTATATACATTTTTACACCCAATTTCAAGAACAGCGCGGTTTCTAAAGTAAAAACACAAAAGGGAAATGTTCATTTCCCTTGAAATGGAAGAAGACAAAAATTGATAGGCCCAACAATGTACATATTATACAGAGAAAGAGAGAGGTCCCATTTGGTCGACAGACGTTTTCTCCTCAAAGAGAAATAAGTGCTGAACAAAACGCTGAGACACAATGGTAGAGGTGGTGGCAATAGCAACTGTGGTGGCAGTTGTGGTCCATGTTTTTTTTCTACACACATGTAAACTATTGTATTTCATTGCAACGAGTTGCATTGTTCCTCCATTTCCATTTACTTTTTTTGAAGGCGGTGGTGTGACAGCCGCTTTTGTTAACTGCATTCCTACTTCTAGCATTTGGGTGTGTAAAGATGTAGGCACACATTTAATGGGAAAATGAGTGGAAAAGGAATGGTTGTATGGCCAGAGAGACAAATATTATGCGTTCGATAATCTTGAACCTTAATCAGTAATAAAATGGTTCTCCTTTTCTTTCTGGAATGGGACTAGAGATATATACATATACATACGTATAAGTAAAATGCTCTATTCTTTTCTTCCACTAGAAAAGAAACAAGCCACTGTGGTTTTGTGTTGTATATCGCCATATATAATGTGCACATACGGCTATACTTCCATAAAAATGGTTTATAGGAGGATCCATTTGCTCCTTTTTTCTAGGCTTCACCGGCGACACCAGCACTAACTCAACTGAGTCCTGATGAAGAAAATGATGAAGATGATAATGACTTTGATATTGCTATACAGAAGCTATATATACTAAGCACTCACCTACACCCTCCTATTTTGTTATGCTCTCCTCATTTCTCCTTCCTTTTTTTGCTAGAGGGAAAGACGTAATATAGCTTTGATACTACAGCATCCACATCATCTCTTTCCCTCGTCTGTAGATTGTAGACATCTTTTAATATTACTCAACCTTTTCTTCACCGTTATTACCTAAATGTACAACGTCTGCAACTACACATTTTTTTATACTATCTACGAAAGGAGAGCAAAGATCAAGCCCAGCCTTGTAATCTACGGCGTCCCTTAACAGTTCACAACAATCATGGAAAGATCGCGTTTTTTAAGAAAAAAAACGTGTGCGTGCATACTTACTCACTTTTCCTTCTCTCTACCTTTTGTACATGGGTTCTCGGGGGTGAGTAAAGATGATGAGAAATCGCTACGTGTAACAAAGAAAGGAAGAAAAGCCTTTTTCTCATTTTCTTGTTCGGATGCAGAAGCTTTTTTTCATTCATTCAACAACACACACAAAACACTGCTTGCTTTCTTTTTCTTGTCTCATGTCTTGAGTTGAGTGAAAGTACGAGTAGCATATATTTCTATATATCTACTCCGTACATATGTGGCATATTTTATATATAGCAAGCTGTGTGTGGTACATGAGTGAGTAAGTAAAAATAGTAAAAAGTGAGTCGAAATAATCTGAGTGAAAGGCAATGAGGAGTGAAGAATTATGGAGACAAAAATGGCTCTTTTCTTAGCCATCATACTCTCAGCACGAGTTGATAGCCTCGTGAGACCCATAACAAAAGGAGTAATGGGCACTCTGTATGAACACATTGTTGTGTGTCGCTTTCTTCCTTTTCCTTGTAGTTTTGCTGTTGTTACTGATGCCGCCGCACTGCTAATACACTGGTACTGTCGTGTTCTCTCTCTCTCTCTCTCTTTTTGAGCTCTCTTATATTGCTATCAACTATTGCGGGACTTAAAAGATGTGTTAAGATAGGAGCTCACTTCTTTTTCTTCTCCTCTTCTGCATTCTGCAGTTAGCTGTGTATATATAGCTCATATCACAATCACACTGGCTTCGTCTCGGTCTCCCCAATTTTTTGAGGTCATGTGTGACTCCAGCTTCTCATATCATGCACATTTTCCAGAGTTTTTTTTTCATCAGCAATATTTTTAAAATAAGGAAGTAGAGAATTGCTATCAAAAGTATTGTGGAAAATATGTATGTTCTTTAAGTTGAACGATCCAGACTAACCGAACCGGGACGTCCGACGTAAATGCAAAAATTGTCTACGGCGACGTCCAATGAGAAAAGTACATAAGTTTTCGACTTGTCCTTGCATTTTGCATACAGTGATATCTACAGTTGTCATTTATATTTCATATATTATATACTATTTTGTGGCTCATACAAACTGACGTCGTCGTTGAATATATTTATGGATCTGTTATTACGTAAATATAAAATGTATATGTGGACATATTGCACATTTTCTTGCATTATATATGGTTTCATATGGACTATTGCTATTTTCCATAAGTGAAATTCTTTGATAGGTCAAGGAGTCAAGGCTTTAAAGACAGTTTTGTTTCATGGCACTTTTTTCAGAACCAAACCCCCGAACCCCACCAATGAGTAAACCGACACAAACTTTGACTACTCAAGTTTTTCACAATTTTCGGATTATATTTTAAGAGACTTGATAATCAGCTTTATCAATTCTATGAACTACAGCAGGCTAGAAACTACTTGCTGAAATTGAAATGCAATATGGGTTTTAATTCAATCCAATTCAATTGTCCAACTATCCACCCCTTCGCAATAGATTTTTTATCATTCACAAATTGAAAATAAAAATGAAGTTGAAACATGAAAGAACAGAACAGCCAATAGAACATGATGGACAATATATATATATGTAACGTCCACTTCAACTACCCACTATATTAATATCTATATAGATTTTATGAATACAAAAGAAATTTCCGAAGAAAGCTGCCCATAACAGAGCTTATATATTCACAATGCGTAAGGATAACATAAAAACCCAATATATGCATATTTTAGAGTCATTCAGTGGCCCACAAGATGGAAATCCAGCCATCAGATATTTCCTCAAAATATTCCGCTTAATATACATCCTCGTATACGATACGCACTCCCATATTTCAAAAAAATCTCTGGCTCGCCAACCAACGCATAAAGCAAAATAGAGAAAATCCCCTCTACATATCTTTTATTAGACTAAGTATATCCACGCAAAAGAAGACAACAGAGTAGAAATTCCAAGCAACGAGAGAGCCTTCACTTCACTTTCAAGTTAACTTGACTTCTTCATTCGTCAATATGGTTTTCCTGTCTTCATCTCAAAAGAAATCGTAAAAAAATTCTTCTTCGAAAGCTAAAAGAAGTCACTAGAGCGTGCATAATAATATACATATAATCAAAAAGACATGACTCACACATGCATGATACAATACACAATACAAAATGTGATGTACTCCAACAAAAATGTGTGTATATCAAATAAAATACCGCCACTGCCCTTGTCTTCTTAAGCTCCACAAGATATGAAGTGGGAGAGAGAGAGAAATTCAGTAGTAAAAGCTTTAAGTTTCTCAAATCCCAATCTTCTTCCGTATGACAATGATGTGAACTCCAACAAGATAATATAATATATGTATAGAAATACTTTTATATATAATATATATGCACAAAAATTTCACTAGTTTTTTATCCACTCCGCTTTAACAATTCTTTATTTACGACAATTCGTTACATATGTAGAAAAGAGGAGAGAAAAGGCATGGTTAACAGAGTATGGCGACCATTCTAGCGAATAAAACAAGGGAGAGAAAATAACCAAACCAAAGAAAAAGAAGTGTTTCCAAAAGCAAACCCACCCAAAAAATGTCCTACATGTCCGATGGGAAAACAAAAGCCGGATAAAGCTAAGCATAAGAATAGAGATGGACGGACGGATGGACTCAACTTTTTCTGTTGAAAATGTATAGCACCAGTTTTTTTTATGACACTGACTTTTTCTCTTTTTTTTCTTCTTCTTCTGTATTTCTTCTTTTTTTCCGTTATGATCATGAGCCAAAATAAAGTACACGGAAACGATGAAGGAGCAGTTGGGCATAAATAACATGTGCGCTGCATATGAATCTTGGAGAAAGTAAATCCGCAAGACGCAAAGAGTAAAAGTACTCACATGGCGTTCGAACAAATGTAACAAGCACAAAACTATATAAATATATATAGAAAACTTATACACAGAAGGCAAAGATTGTATAGACGATAGCTCACTTTTTGACAGTGTGTGTACGTCCATAAGTACAAAACACACACACACATCCACATCCAATTGAGTTGTTAGGCATTTTACTATCAACCATATTTTACTTCCACTTCCTTTCCTACCATTTAAGGAGAAGACAAAAAAAATTTTCTTGGAATACGTTGATCAAACAAAAGTCGCCTTCACTGAGATGATCATCATATACATACTTATTATATACATCAGAAATTTCTCTCGTATATGAAATGAACACAATTTCTATACTGGGCTGACATAGAGGGCAAACGGTTAGTAATGCGTTGTGGATTTTTTGAAAGCGCTGCTCACTGCTCAGTGCTCAGCTTTCTCCTCCTCTCGTCTTGGCTAAGCATCAAACAAGTCAAGAAGAAGAAAAAGACATCAGTCCATCAGTTTATGTTTGTAAAAAGCAAAACAGTACCCAAAGATAACATTAAGTATTCTTAGATTACACTGCGGAAAACGCTCGCGGTTTCCTTACAACTAAGGCTGCTACTGACTTGGAAATATGTGGGGAGAAAAGAGGAGAGAAAAGAGGTACATTATGTCCGACCATCTCCCTTCTGTCTGATTATCCACATCCGTTCAGTGCCAGCCACAGAATAAATGCCACTGTTGACGGCTTCCGTATCCACAAAATTCATACATAACTATGTATATACAAACATGTATGTAAATGTTTCTATAAACAAACTACATATTTCAATACTAAGTTTATACTGAAAAGGAAAAACAAATCTGTAAACGTCTGGAATGTAGGAAATACTGGATTTGATCCAGCCCTTGATTTGGGTACGCATATGTCAAACACACGATGATCCACCAAATAATATGCAAATGCGTTTAATACTTTGATCCACAGAGAAAGCAAATCATCTACATAAATATTAGACGAAACTCTCATCAGAATTTGGAGATCACAGGTTGACATTTGCGTAGCGTTACGTGCATATGTTTAGACAAGTCAATCAGAAGTTACTTCCGAGTGCATCTTTAGCCAATTTTCAAAACAAAAGCTGCGGTTAGTAAAGAGTAACCTAACCGCAAGGCGCAATGCAAGGGTATACTGGTCCATGTCCATAGTGCAGAGGAAAAGCATAAAATACTGCTTTTCTGAAGCCAAATGCATATACATAAATAGAAATATATATAGATATGAATGCCTTTTAAATATCCAATTTTTTATGTATTTTTTCGTTAGTACGGAAGTTATTTCCAGGAAGTCTACATGCAACCTCAACTTGGTGACATTTTCATCTGAATAAAACTAAAGAAATTATGGATGAATTCATCCTAATCGGATTCACGCGGAAGAAATGTGTCTGGTTTGGTTCTAGCTTAAGATCAACTCGTTTTTCCTAAATATATAAAGGCGAACGAAGAAAAGGATTCTATATGGTTCTGGTTACAGCATTAATCTTTCTCAAAAAGATGAAACTGCGTGCAGAGTTAGACTGTTCTTCCTGTCCTTTCGTGTCAATATTGGCATTTATCATATCTCTCTCTCTGTCTTCATTCAATACCATCCCACTTTTGTATTTCTTATGCAAAATCCCATATCTTTTCCTTCCTATCTCGTTATATCCAGATCAAGTGACTTTGGAAAAGTTGGAAGATGGAACAGATCTTTTTTGGGTTTGGAAAAAATTCCTTTCGTGCTCTGCTTATTCCAATCTTTTTTTTTACCAAACGAAATTCCAACTTTCAACCTGAACCCTATCCCATCTTTAAAGTTGTACTACTTGTTTAATCCTAACCAAAACCAACCCAAGTTTCGAGACGAATATACGTAATACATACGAACCCACACCATCATTCCCTGAGACAAACATTATGATTTCATTCTGTTCTCACAGTCTCTGGAAGCAGTGGAAGCTGCTGCTCATGCATGCAGATAACATAACCTTATGTAAATATTACCTACTTTGTGATCCGTTATTGAGTATGTTATTAGTAAAAAAAAAGTAGGCTATAATTTTCATAAAGTTTAATCCCCACACCAAACATTTTTTTATGTCTTCTCCATCTAGAATTTTTTGATCTTTCGCCAAAATCAACAAAAACTTTGCTTCCAACAAATCTCTCGTTTCATCAATTTCTTACGGAAGCTCTCAACCTCATTCATTCTAATGATTGGTAACTATATGCCTCGAATACGGGGATGCACGTCACGTACATAGTATACGCTTGTCTCCACAAAGATTTTTTTTGGACTAAGAAATCTCCATCATTTTTCTTTCTTCCAACAAAAAATATTGTGCCAATCGAGCATGCATATATAGACGTAAATGATTTTTTCTTCTTCAAAATTTGCATATAGAACCAAACCAACTATCCATAAATGTTATTTGTTTCAGTTTTCCGTGATGAAACTTTTTAATGCAAAAATTTATTTGGTCACTGAAAGCCATTCGTCTTAAAGTGCGCTATGTGAAATATGAAGGTAAAAATATGCATAATATATATGCATCTCTAAAGTACTGGCATAAAAATTTAAAATTTACATTTCACATTTTACTATAAGCACCATATAGACTACTGACTATATATACAGCTTTTTTGTATAAACACAAAATATGATCCATCCATGTGTACTTAATCTTTTATTGCCTAAACAGACAAAATTTCATGTGCATTAAATTAGTCCATAGTGCTACCTCCTCATCCATTCAAGAACCTATAAATTTGTTCATGTCTGAAACTTTTTAAAGTGCTATTATTATTTATGAATTTTATTACATGATCATAAATTTGTACCTTATAGATATATATGTAATAGTATAATGACGAGAATATGTATGAATAATATTCGAGAAAATTTTAATTTTATGCATTNATGACGAGAATATGTATGAATAATATTCGAGAAAATTTTAATTTTATGCATTGTACTGATTTTTGCACCCCATTTTTCTTACTGCTTGAAGGAATGCGACGATTTTACGGGCCTGGCTATAGGGCATCCCTCCTCCTCTTTCTACGAACTATCATCCTGGAATGTCATCATATCTTCTCTCCTGTTTTATTCATTCAACTTTTTGTCTCGTTTTTAGTGCATCTGTTTCAGCTACTGAAGGTTTTGTCGATGTATTTATGCATGCACAACGAATATTTTATATAGGCACATTATATACATGCATAAAAATTACAGTGTATAACTAAAATGTGTATTTGAGATACTTAGCATCCAAAAAACACATTTTTTCTTTAGCCAACCACCCCATAAAACTTTTCTATACACTATGAGCATAAATGCATTATAATATATGTGAATGCAACGGCATATTTTCTTATGTTTTAGTCTTAAAAGGAGATGAAAAAGTTAAAAATGAGCAACAGAAGTAGGAGCAGCAGCTCACAGCAACAGTAACATCGGCAGTGAAAAGTTTCAAGTTTATTTTGTCCGTTGTTATTCCGTCTGCTGACAAGATGCAGAAATGTACACATTATGTATGAAGTTATGCATTGAGTTTCATGCATTACCAAAAAAAATATTCTACTGCAGCAACTCTCCTTCGTTAAGGATGAGATTATGATTGTACCATCGTATTTTATGGTAATAAATATGATGATGTAATATATGAAGAGAGAGAAACGCACGGAAAAGTTTTGCTTCCTTTGCTTTTTTTTCTTCTTCTTCTTCTTGAAAATGTACAAGACAACACGACGATGAGTTTTAGAAAATCCAGAATATGAGGATATGAGGAACAGTTTGTTGTACTTAAGTTTGAGTGCAGCAGTGTTGCTGCTGCTGTTACTACTCACTCTTTTTTGTTGCTCATTCCTTTTTCACTCTCCTTTTTCTTTCCCTCTGTAAAGTTTTAGAGAGCTAATATGATTACGTATTATTATTTTGTTGGATGCCTTTTCCTTTAATATGCACATGTACAAATAAGATTCCCTCATCTCATCCCATTTACAGAAGGAAAAGATGAGAGAGAGAGAAACTCTGTGTTTTATTTTCATTTCTCCATGAAAAAGTAACAAGAGAGAGAGCGAATTGAAAGTGCAAGAGTGTATATGCGATATGCGACTAAAAAGGAGAAAAAAACGGAAGAAGGAAGAAAAAAGACATTTTAAGTTTTTTGGACTTACCCAGCCTGATAATTTCTGGCAACGCTCCCACCGTTTCCAAATGAAAAGTAGCTAGGAGCCACAATGTCAAGGGGAGAAGCAAAGGAATCAGCGACATTCTTCTGTGTCGTTGATCAAGATGATGATGATGGTGTTGGTGATCAATGCTTTGCGTCTGTTGATGCACTTTGTGACCGCATGAGTGATGACGACACCCAATTGCAGGGTTTATTGATGAGCTAATAAAATTATTATTGATTTGCGACATCGTGCTGATGATGATGATGATGATAGATATTGATAGTTATTACGGTGTCGATGAAGGTTTACACAGAGAGAGAGAGAGCGAGTGTAATCAAATTATCCGCAAACAACTTCAACTTTTTTAGGATGTGCGGATGATGCGGAGGAGTGTGTGTGGATGTGAGTTTTCCTTGTCCAAGTCCAAATATCAGCAGAAGGCAAAGGCAAGGGCAAACTTTCCTTTAGTTATTGGTACTTCTGGCTCGCTAGATGGAAGTGATAATGGTTATTTATAGATCCGTTTTGGATTCTCTCTCCAACCTTAACGCCAAAGTAGCACCAGCCAATGAAGTTTCGAACTCGAACTACACAGTTTTTCCTTCTAATTGAATGTGATAAGATGGATATATAAAAGGGTCTCCAACCTTGGAACTCTGGGGGACAAATTTACGATGGAAAAAAAGAAGGTATATATTTTCCAGAGCTAAAAGCTATCACCACCACCACACCACACCACCTTTCTTCGCACTTCTCACTTGTCTTGGGGCTATATCAGAAAAGTGTGAGAAAAAAGGGGTTCACTGTTCCTCTGTGTCTTTTGGGATTTTCCTTGTCCGCACTCTAAGATTAAGAAGAGAAATTGAGTATATAGGAGGACTTTTGGGAAAGTGAAGTCTCTGAATATTATATCACGCGTAGACTCTACACTTTCTCTTCATTATTAGAGCACCTTTTTTTAGACCTAGATTAGAAACAATTTCTTGTGGTTTTGTTTCTAAACTAGAGTGTCGCTAGAGAGAGACAAGAAGGAGGATGTGAAATGCACCGCGGAGAAAAACCTGACTATCTCTTTTCCCTCTTTGACTCAACTTATACCTTTAAAGTTAAACCCGTGGAATTTATTTTGCTGGAGAAGGACAGGCATCACCTAGACACACGTTCACGTATGCAGAAATGAAGAAGAAGAAGATATATATACATATATTATTTCTGAGGATTTCCCACTTGCTTCTTCTTCTTCCTTGTGACTGACACAATTAATACTTTTTACCCACTGGCTCCCTTTCTTCTTTGCTAAATAACGCTCCTGCGTCTATGGGTCTGAGAAGATAATGGGTAAAAGTGAGAAAGAGACGCAATTTGCAGATTTTCCACTTGAGGGCTACGATAATGTAGTTAGTGAAACTGTTTTCAGAGGAAAAAGTCTTTTTATACTTACTATGTCTCTCTGTTCTCCTCCTATTAAGTTCTAACTTAATAGTTTAGTGGAAAAACTTTCGTTTTGATGAAGATTACTCGTGTAATTTACTTGGATAAATGGGTGCAAACGGATAATTGTGGCAATGATGTGGTAATGATGACAAGTTCCACGAAAACCAACTCGATGAAAAGGGGGATGGCCTTAGAGTCCTATGGGATTTTTTTTTGGCTTTTCTCTCCCTTTTGTCCCATAAGATTAAGATTATGCACTATACACAGTTCTGTTGACTGTGGTGAAATAAACACTTTTTTGTTGACACACTTCTATACTTCTCTTCTTTCTTGAGTGATAAAGTTAGATAAGTATATAGGAGCTCTAGCAGTCAAGACAATTTTCGGGTGGTAGTGTGTAACATAGCCGGAAAGTCATATATCTGTCTCTCTATACCTTTTTCAGTAATGACTCAAGTAAACCCGCATAATATCACGTGTGCATTAGGTATATCTACTATAAGATGAGTGTTTATTTTTATCTTCATCTTTTATACACCACACCACAAGTTTGTTTTATAAAAGGGTAATTTTTCTTGAAACACTATTTCCAAAGTACGTTTCCCGTTTTAAGTTTTT
>JAANSM010002104.1:0-16038 GCA_036850725.1 Orchesella villosa
TGTTCTTGTAACACGCAGACACTTCTCCAATTATTATGGAACTTTCTCAACCTAACATAAACCTTTAACTGTTTACAAGATACAGTTTTAGGTCATACCATAAGGTATGTGTAGGTAAGCTCTAATGCAAGAATGAAGAAGAGATGAACATGTACATACATTCATACAACATATACATGGTCAGTTTTGATACAATTGACAATGTATGATGTATTTTCCTTAATTTGTAAGTCAAAGTCTTTAGTCTTGACTTCGTATCAAATACTTGGACTACTAGTTAAACAAAAATAAATCAAGCTTACCCTTATCACATTATTTGGCACGTGTCATGACCAATTCCCTTTTCTCTAGTCACTCAAACTCATCAGTCACAATCAAATCAATCTTCCAATCTTTCATTCATCGCGTATGTTATGTCATGTGGGTGTCTCTTTCTTTACACTTTAACTCTAGCAATAAACCAACACAACAAGAACACAAGGTTGAAGGTATATGTGCATAATATATTAATATATACCACTACCAACTAAACTAACTCAACTCCAATAATGAATAACAGTTTTGTTTTGATCATAAGAAGAAGCAATACTAATATGTTGGACTAGAGAAAAGAGAACTGAGCAATAATATATACCACTACCAACTAAACTAACTCAACTCCAATAATGAATAACAGTTTTGTTTTGATCATAAGAAGAAGCAATACTAATATGTTGGACTAGAGTAAAGAGAACTGAGCAGAGCGAGTATAGTGCAGTGATTTCGTAAATACTTTTTTTAGGCATTAACATTAAAGTGTTCTTTCAGACATCAGAGGAGAAGGATATTATCTTCAATCTTCCTCCATAAAACACATAACGCAAGAAGACGTTGTGCTTGTACTGTATCTGCAGATGATTGGATGCAGGCAATAATAATAAGATTTCGTCGTCTCTTGATGATGCTGCTGATGATGAGATGAGAAATCTGATCAGAGCTTTCCCTCATCTCATCCTTTACTCCTTATCACTATATACCTATCGCTATCACTTTTATTCCAACTCCTTCCTTCTTCATTCCCGATCCCAATACATGCCTAACTCTAAAAGTCTAACTCCAGCTTAATCTCATATGCATAAAGTTTACTCTTTTATATATATCTTACTAATCTCTATGCACATCCCCAATCCCAATGCACCTTTTGGTAGCTCACACAACACAAGTACAAGTACAAGACCTATAAGACCACCTACAATGTCAGATGCATAAAGCACAAAACAAGTGCATTGAAAAGTACATAATATGCATGCACAATAATGCAGGTATATATCCAAAACACTGGATATTTTTGAATATTATGTTGGCGGCTGATTTCAAAGTGCCCCAAAATTGCTTTGAATAGTCTAATCCAAGTTAAAAATTATTTGGGATTTGGGATGCGCATTCGTGTTTACAAGCAAAAATGTTTGTTTTGTCTTTGGCCAAATTCTTCGTTGCTGGAGAGAGTAAATACGACGGACCCACAACATGCGTCATAATATTTTGGTGCATTTTTTTACTGTTTTTAGTATAAGTGAAAGTAGCAAATAGATGGACGAAAGTTGAACTTGATCGGGAAGTGAAAGCAAACTTTCTCATATGTGTCAACTTTTTAGGGAAAAAGCTTTAGTTCGAGAAGATTTGACGTTGTTTCGATCTCTAGGAATCTGGAAATAGGCTGTGTAGGTGGTACTGGTAGGTCATTTGGCTTATGATCATCGTTTCGTCGGAATAAGGAAAGCCCATCCCCAAATACCGAAAAAAACATGACTCAGGAGACAGATAGAAACTACAGCAATCCTTGGTATGGAAAGGAGAGTGAATTGGATAGGCTGGTTAGTGAAGAGCTTTTGAACATAGTTTTTGCCGAGTGGCTACTGGGCACCGACCAGTTGACATTTGCTAAGATTAAAGATATGATATTATGGGTTGTTAATAATGATGGATCTCATAAAATAAGGTTTTGATATATGACATGTAGGTGAAGCCAGAATTTCGAAAGGAAATGAAAGGTGCAGCTAATGGCTTGTTGCAGAAGTTGGTGAAAGGTGTCAAATCTCAAAATTCGGATTCAGACTACTCCATTTACACTGGATCAGTTGGAATTTATTATATGTATTGGTATTTAAATAAGAAGACGAATCGGCCTATTCCACAGGATGTATGTAATTCATGCAATATAATTAGTTAAATAAATCTTGCTTTCCCTTTTATAAGGAGGATAAACATTCTTGACTCTGTATTCGTCTGCGTTTGTTTATCTTACAGCGTGTTCAAATGTTGCTGGCTACTTGTAAAGGAAGTCTGAGGGGGAAGCGTTTTTCATTTGTTTGTGGTGATGCTGGGCCTCTAGTTATGGCGATCGTAACGGATTCGTCACTGGTGGATAAAAAAATTAAAACTATTTGTTTGAAAAAGTATGTCAGCAAATGAAATAGGAAAATTGCTATTACCCTTACCTGGCTCTTGACTTTGCAAGAATCTATAAAAGTATTTTGTATTTTACAGATTAATAGATCTCAAAAAGCTGGTTCTTGTACGGGATCCTGAAATTCCTAATGAAGTTATGTACGGAAGAGTAGGATATTTGTGGTCTCTTTTGTTTCTAAATAATTACGCTGAATCTGATGATCTCAAGGTTGAATCTACTTTTATTTCTCAAGTCATTGCCAGTATTATAGACTCAGGTCTGGGACGGCACAAGGATCGGTTGTATTATGAATGGCACGAGAAAGAGTATATTGGTGCAGCGCATGGATACATAGGAATATTATATGTATTGCTAAAGGTATGTGTGATTGTGATTATCTTCATGTTTCCAATTCAAGAAGATAAATTCATGTATACCTACTTAATTCCTGTTAGGCGAAAGCGTATTGGGCACCTGGTCAGGAGGCATTAATTCGACGGACGTTAGAATGGCTTATTTCAAAGCAGCGATTTCCTTCAGGGAATTTTAAGTCATCAGTGGGATCAATGGATAGATCGATTAATACACTGGTGCCACGGCTCACCTGGGGCAATATTGCTGCTTTTAGAAGCAGCCACCGTAAGTTGTTTTACTTCAGATGTTTGATGTGAAGTGCGTATGGTTCCTAGAATCGAATGTTCGTAGAACTTTACTTTTATTTTAGGTATTTGGATCTCAAGAGTTTGTAAACGTAGCTTTAGAATGCGGAGAAGTAACTTGGGCCAGAGGACTTCTAAAGAAAGGATATGGGATATGCCATGGTGTGTCAGGCAATGCTTATGGCTTAATGGCCCTATATGCTCACACTCAGGTACATGTACCTTCTTACATTACTGTCCTTTTAAAATTCGGGTTTATTCTAAGAATTTCATGAAAACCTTATATATGTGTTTGCCAACACAGGACGAGCTTTGGTTACGACGAAGCAATAGTTTTGCTGAATATTGTTTTCATTATGGAACGAAAAATGTACATGAGCCAGATCGCCCAATGTCCCTCTTTGAAGGACTTGCTGGAGTAATTTATATGCTCATAGATTTCGCAGAAGCCCAGCCTGGAGCGTGGCCGAAGTTTCCAGCATTTCATCTATAATCACGAACCATAAGAGTGGAAATACCACAAGAGAGTCGCGTCCTTTGTTGCTGTGCACTATCCAATATTCAGCACGTTTGCATTATACATAAAATACCGTAGGTGGCAAAATACCAAAGAAAGCATAAAATATTTATGAACCTAAGCTTTATAATTCTCAGCGGATTTTGTATGTGAATCTCTTCTGAGAATCATGATGCCCATTAAATCCTGATCAATTTCTTCTAAGCGGAATAAAATAATACTGCACGAAATACAAATGAGGTGTTTGCTATCTCTATTTAAGCATTTATGTGTATTTTCACCGAGTGAGCTAAACAGAGGTAACATACTATTCTTTGGGGGCATGTTGAGAAATTGCTTCTTAAAAGTCGTTCTCTGTACTGATATTACTCAACTCCTCCAGAGTTTCCAGTTGGTTTATAGGAAAGTAGACTTTTCAGAAGAAAATATCAATATTGCATGAACATCTCGTGAAGAATATCTCATAAGCCAGTTAATAATACATCAGGAAAAAAGTTGGGAATATAACAAGTAAGATGGTAATAATATCATCATGAAAATCAGCTTCTCTGTTTTCGTTGGTGTATTACGAACACTGAAACACATATAATGGAAAACACCATACATAACGATTTTTGTTGCGCTGTGTTCTTTTTACAGAAATATTCACTATTTCATTGTTGATGCTTTGCATTTATATGTGAGCTCGTGGTCTCATGACTGTCATGAGTCTCTTCTAGCTTTTCACAATACGAGATGCGATGCTATACTGTTCGCTCGCTCACATCCAATTTCTTCACATTTCAATGAAACTGGATGTGGATGTACATGTATAAAACGCAAGATAACAAACATGCTCTGCACATTAGTCTCGGTTTTTTGGATCACAATAATATTTTTATACAGATGATGCGATACATATACATATTATAACAAGTACGTAACTACATACACATAAGAAAGCTTTTATAAGGCGCTCGTGTATTCTGCAAAACCATATCTGTTCTATGTATCATTTTTATTTTATTTTGGCATTCTTTCGTATGTGAAAATTCCATCTCTCTCTGGTTTCGTTTGTGTGTAAATGGAGTAGTAGATACATTACATTATTCGTTTATGGCTTGTGTCGTGTGCGACGTGCGATGCGAGAATAATATTATGTATGAAGCGTAGCGAGTTGTAGTCCAAGGTTATTTCATATGGTTTTCTGTTCCTCTGGCTTTTATGGTTTTCGTGGCTCTGACTGGTACTCACGCTGTTGGTGGCTCTTGTGTTCCTCTGGTCTGAAGTTTCTTTCATCGTCTCTCGCTCAGTCAGTCGTATTATTCCATGAGATCACCCCCTTTCCCTAGGCTGTATGAGGTAAAAGTATTTTTCGGTGCTCTCTTCCCTATTTTGTCTTCACGACATCGCATCCTCCGCGTCTTGTCTTCTTTTCTCCATCACTAAGAACAAGAAGACGAAAGAGGCTCTTAACTAGTATTGTGAGTGAAAAGAGACAACAACTAAACTCGAAAATAAAAAGCTTATATAGTATGATATGATGGTGGCATGAATCTTCCTGGAAGAAAAACAAACTTTCCGTCGCTCAATGTGTTGTATATCGTGTCGTGTGTGCTTTCTCTCTGGATGGAACTGTTTTTATGTGCTCTTTCTCTCTCAACCTCAACCACACACAGAGTCACTAACATAACATAACACGACGGTGAAAGAATGTGATGTGAATGATATGCTTTAGCTTGTGTACTAAAGCAGGAAAAGTAATAAAGGAAGAATAGAGCTTTGCTTTTGGTTGGTCTTATTACCTCCATGTGTGTGTTCCTCCAAAGTCCAACTCCAACCAACCTTCTTCTGGATATGTACTTGCTCCTCGCACTTTCTCACAGTCAGTCTACATTTGCATTCTGTTTACGTCAGTCAGAGTCTCATCCATAAATTGATTTCCTTCCAAATTATTTATATATGGTGGAGGAATCCCTCCTGATCCAGTTCCTTACTTCCTCACTTTGGTACTCCTTAATTGACAGACCATTCTTTATTCATTCCATTTCATTTTTTATTCCTCACCGTACCTTACTTTCCTTTTGTTAGTCCTCCTTGCTAGTTTTACATGAGAAAATGCCGGAAAATTATATGTTTTTTGTGTACCACGTTGTGTCTCTAACCTAACTTCCACAGGAAACTTAATTTGTGTGTTGTTCATACATATATACATTCTTGTTGGGTGTTGTGATTTATAGGATTATTACATTTTAATTTTTGTTCAGTTAAGAATATCTTTACAAACTGTCCCATTTGAATGGCAAAGTTCGCAAACAAATACAACCGGAAATAACTCCATTGTACTATGGTGAAAACATTCTACTACTGACTACCACAGACTTAACATTATCCTGCCTCCAGGCCTAGAGAAATCATATCAAGTACTTATCTGACTCGGTAATCCAAGCGTAAATGTCGTTAAGCTAGATATAAGTAAGTATAAGCACATAAGAAAGTTTGTAATAATCATGGAATAAAATCAAGAAAATTATTCTGGATTTCTTCGATATCCGTCCATTATCCGGTTATACACAAATCGTTTCGTCTGTGTCAACTGTCAACACAACATATCACACATTTCCGTCATTACAAAACTACATAATATACGTGTTTAGCGAATCGAGGTCGTGCGTGTATTAACGCTGCGCATTGAAAGACTTTTTTAGGAATGTAAACTTTGTGCCAATGAAAAAAAACAGTATCTCCAAATCAATTAAATGCTACTTATTAATGACATTCATCAACATAAGACAACGATGATAAGGTACTATTCTGTCAGCATGATTTTCATGGAAGCAGCTGCGAAAGAAGACTTTCAATCTGGCTAAAATGGTATGGTTTCCTGCTTCCTGTTTTCTCACAAAAATGATATTTGATGGGAATATAAAATCTTATTGAGAACTGAATGTCAAATTTGAATTGTACCTTCGACCTTAGGATCTTACCCTGAAATGAAAATCATAATCATGGAGTATTAATTAAGGCTAAGGCTAAGACATATCAAATAATTTTACTTGACTGTATTCATCAAATCTGTAATTTGCCTTTGATGTACGAGAAACAATGAACTGAAAGGTTTATCGCTGAAGTAACAGCGTTCTTGTATCAGTATTTCAACCAAATTGTTTTGATATTTTGGTACTCAACATTTTTGTAAGCGTATTATGAAAAGACGGAGGTGACTCATCACATCTAATCCACCTGATAAGCGTGGAGATAACCGCAGTAGCCAAGCACCGAGCTGGCTAACAACCTCACTCACTCACACTCGCTACAAATATTATGCATTTAATTCATTCATGTTCTTCTGACGGCTGCTGCTGCTACTCCTCCTCCTGTTTGTGTAGTTTAAGTTAAAAATGAACTTTTTTTCTGAGTTGGTCCTGACTATGACTTCAGTTGCCAACGCCAGCCCACTATAAATTCATCATCGCATCAGTTAAGTTGGTTTTTGCGTGCACGCAACTATTTTTTAGTGTGCAGAATACAACACAACACTCAAGTTTGTGAAATCGGCTTCTTCTCAACTGTGTTCATTAAGCTTATGAAAAACATATATTAACGCAACGTGAGTTCGAATTCAAAGTATTAAAATCCAAGCCACTACAAATTTGTACGCACGCTCGCACCTGACGCTGAAATTTCAAAGTTATACTCTTCAAAATAAAAGTTTGGTTTTGTACATGAGTTTAAATGGCAGACGTAAACTCAAACATTGGATTCCATTCCAAGGATAGTACAAGTAAGTATTTTCCAGAAATTCTTATCATATATATATATCATACATATTATATAATAATGGGATTAATTGTTTAAGCTAATGGATATACATATAAATTTTATCTCAAATCCTTTTCTAATTTCTAATATTTGGGTTTACAACTGAGTTAGTCATCAACACTCACTACTGTCATCACATTTGCAATTAGGATTTCACACGAAAATCAATGGAATATGATTGGCATGATTTCATTGTTAGAAGAGCAATGAAGACTCATTAGATAAAAGCATATATTATACTTAGTCTTAGTATTATTAGTATAGCATGCAAAACTTTATTGCAGAATTGCGTGATGATGGTTATCACATTATTATAATCATCACGTAATATATTGAACGATATGAATATGCATGATTCTTTTGAGATGAATGAGGATTGACGATGCAAATATACACATTGCATAAACCAGTCATTAGCAAAGCTGAGTGGACAGAATATAGAGAGGCAACTTGGCCAACAAAAAAAGTATTGGATTTTATGCACATATTGACTTCCCATGTCACAAAAATTCTGTCATTTTCTGACGTTTGTAGTTTGTACAATGTACAACGCAACGTAACAAAAGAAATAAATCAGTACAAGAGCCAAGAGCACATTATAATGTTGTAGTTTTTGTAATATAGCTAAACTGTTTTTAGGTTAGAAATGGGTTTTGCTACTTCCATCTAAATATATATACTTAATATATAGTGGTTGAAGCTGAAACTAATGTTGAATGTGGATTATGTCACGCCTCAGTGAAGTACCAGGACAGAAAAGCCATAAGCCATGAAAAGCTTTATATTTCATGCTTTCCTTCTCGTTTCTTGGTGAATTCATTCACATCACAGAGTAGGATTTTGATGTTAGCATACTCGAAATCTATTGTGTGCTCTCACATCAAATTGAGTGTGCCTACGTATATTCTTATCAAATTAACTAAACCGATCAAATGCATTAGCTTCAAAAAAGGCGTTTTGCGTATTATGCACGTACTTTTATGTATATTAAACTCTGTTACATGCATCGCTGATCACACAGTCCCATTGGGAATAAATTCATCATGATTGCGAACAAAAAGAATAATAGAGGCATAAAGGCTAGGAATAAAATAACTTAATTCTGTAGATTTGCACATATTATGTAATTTGATAAGTTCATGTACATGACGAATACTTCCACATGCGTAGGCAAATAGGAAGGAATGCAAGCATACATAATATTTTATACCCATATGTAAGTATATTGCCAGTGGTTGGCTTCCCAGCATCCAGCTGTCCGAAAATTCATCAGCTCATGTGACATGGAGCATCACTGACGCACTACCAAAACTTCGTTCTAGTTCTAGCATTGCTAGCTTTTCGTTCTTCCCATCTTCCCTAACAATGAACATAATATGTATTCTATATAAGAATAAAAGTCCGATGGTGATCTAAGAATATTTATAAAGTATGCATAAGATGCTATTGCATATACTCATACAGTTGAGCGTATATATACAACTTACAACATAAGTCAATTACACATGCCTACATACATGCATGCTCTTTGCTGCAATATATAGGTTACAGTTTCATGCTAAGTACAAAGTACACGTAGTACCTATACATCCAGCTAAGACGCAAAGACAAGGGCACTTTATTAGGGCCATGCAACAAAACAGCGAAAAACTTTCATCTATCCTCATCTCTGTCATTATGTCATGCTGGCCATTCCATTAATTGCTAGAATAATATGGTGGCACAATTTCTAGAGAATTCAGAACAGCAACTGTTTGTGATAAAAGGTAGTGATTTATAGATATAGAAAAGGAGACACAATGTCCTTCCAACCAATGTTAAGACTGAGACTCCCACACCATAAGGATTTATAAATGACTCCATTGTCTAGTCTGGAATGCAAAAGCTTTTTAAATCTCTTTTTTGTAGGACGGATGAGTTTAGGAGACTCGCTAGACAGAGGGGATCCGCCAAGCATAAGTTTATTCACGGACGCTGCCAAATACAGCTACGCTGCTCTGTGTTCATTAGCCCTAAAGCAACTCTATGCAGAAGATGTTCATCACCGCCAGTTTGCTGAAAGTCTCATTTGCAGTGTCCGTAAACATTTGGATCTACCGGATCACACGGATGAAGTCATGTTTGCACTATTTCGTGGAGAAGGAGTTCAAAATGAGGATGTCTACGTTGAGCTAGTCAAACAAGAGGGAAAAGCTTTCTCAATTGTTATTGTAAGGGATCTAGTCTACCTCGCCGTGAAAGGAGGTGAGTGAGCAAGCCCACACACATTTGCCATATAAAAAATATTGTCACGTATTGAATGACCTTTCCCTGTGCTCAATATTGAATTATAAGCCAGGTGTGTATAGCACGAATATGAAATGAGCCAAAAAACAGCGTGAAAATGCTTCGATGTGTGTTGAAAAATGATAGTTTATCTTGTCCAGTCATCATCATCAACATCATATCACGAAAGAAATGATTCATAGTGGGTAGTAGCGTTAATGGAAAAATGATTGCGTGCTTGGTATTCAGGAGCTTATATATGAAAGTGAAAACTTTCACTTCGTGTCCTTATCCCATTTAATGTCATCCATACATAACTCCTCTGACACTCCGTTATACTTACACGCAATATGTCTTTGCAAGAGACGTGTCTAAGCCTTCCATTCAATAAATTTGCTTGTAAGGGTGAAAGCTAATTAGGTGTTTTTTACTCATTATTTTGCGCTGCTCCCAAAAAAAGGAGTTCAATCCGGTA
Organism: Orchesella villosa; assembly: GCA_036850725.1. Lineage (NCBI taxonomy): Eukaryota > Metazoa > Arthropoda > Collembola > Entomobryomorpha > Orchesellidae > Orchesella > Orchesella villosa. Next base: position 10,146 of record JAANSM010002104.1, read on the forward strand.
ACACCATTTTTCTTCCTTTTATAACGATGTTATTATGAGTATAATACATATAGTAGATGTGGAGAGGTTTATGGCAAACGTAAGCGGATCATGAGCTTTCCTTTCCACAATAAAATGATTAAATTATTCCCTTCTTCTTTCCCATCTATAGGAAAATACGATGCTAGAACCCGAGCTTTGATTCTTGGTGTCTCAAAATCTCTTAACATAGGATCTTCATTAGTTGAGATGATGGAAGAGTCTGCGGTCAAGTTTCTTACCGAAGAACTGACTCCAAAAACTGAGTACGTAATGTAAAATATTAAAGGTTTCCTCCAACTCCAGTACACCATTACGGCTTCGTTTTGAAATGTATCCGTATTATATATTTCAATGGAACAGGGAAGAATCCAATGAAAATCGGAAGAGATTGAGGAATCGAAAAATAAAACGATATGCTCTCGTAGGATTGGCCACTTTGGGTGGTGGGGCTGTGCTAGGTCTCACGGGCGGGCTTGCTGCTCCACTTATAGGTAATTTGTCCTCGGGACACAATAAATTAACAAATATATGAGATTTACGATGAGCACAAAATGTTTCGTTGCGACTTTCACCATTCTTTCTCATAACCAAGTTACATTACGCTAATGGTTTTATAGGAGCTGGGGTAGCGAGCGTGTTTGGTGGAGCCGCAGCTGTGGCAATAGGGAGTACAGCAGGTAAAACTAAAATGGAGATGTAGTGGAGAAACACTGCTTTTTAATGCTTAACTTTCCCCAAAATCCCATTCCAACTCGTTATTATTCTTCAATATTTTAGGCGCAGCTGTAATCGGTTCATTATTTGGAGTGGCAGGAGCTGGCTTGTCTGGATTTAAGATGAAGCGAAGAGTCGGCGAGGTGGAAGAATTTGCATTCAAGCCCTTGCATAAAGTTTCACCAAAGTACGTCCTCCAATTAGTATCTTTCAAGAGTTTTCAGATTCTTGAGGATGTTGAAGTGATAATTAATGTAGCATATATATAAATTATATTATACCATTTTATGTTCTTTATATTGACATTTTAGTCGGAGAAATCTTCACGTAGCTATTGCTATATCAGGATGGTTGAGTGATGAAACGGGGGATCAAGGGTTTTGGAGCCCATGGAAAAATCTAAAAATATCTCAAGAACAGTACTGTCTCATGTATGAGTCTCAATATCTCCTGGAACTTGGTCGGGCAATGGACTACTTACTCAGTTTTGCTGTGTCTATGGCCGCTCAAGAGGCACTCAAGCTAACTATTCTATCAGGTACGGATGTGTGAGTCGAGTGTAATTAAATTATCTCGGAGAAGAAAAAAAAAGATAAAAAATACGCTGTAAGTAATGATATTATGAAAGAATAATTTTATAAGCTGGAATTTTACTTTCTCTTTTCTCCAGGCTTGATAACGGCAATCGCATGGCCCACATCCCTCCTCACATTAGCATCAGTATTGGACAATCCTTGGGTAAAGTTGTAAAAGCTCTATGAATATTTTTTCCGCTTTCTTTATTCTTTTTTACGCATACAATAAATATATAAAGTGGGAGAGATGTGGATTTCATGTTAAATGTGTATATTATAAATCTATAGGGGGTTTGCTGCCGGAGATCAGCACAAATCGGGAGAACGTTGGCTGACGTGCTTCTCTCGAGACAACATGGAAACCGTCCTGTAACACTCATTGGACTGTCGCTGGGAGCCCGTGTGGTATTCTACTGTCTTATGGTAAAATGTCCAAGGCTCTATGGCTCATCCTTCTCAAGTGGTTTTCTTTAGAGCTCATGCATAATTAACGAGATATTTACATTTTTAGGAGCTTTCCCAACGAAAGGGATCTGAAGTGGAAGGGATTGTGTTGGATGCTATTATGTTGGGTACGCCAGTAACTGGAAAAGCCAGCACTTGGAGTCAGCTTGCGAGAGTCGTTTCGGGGAATATTGTCAACGGCTATTGCTCCACTGATTGGTTACTCAAGTTCTTGTATCGAAGCACAACAGGACATTATCGGTAAGCAGATTGGAACATTAAATGTCTGTGGCACGGATTTCTCTCGTAATGGTTTTGTCTGCTGTCGCCTAATGTGTTTCGTTGTTGTGTGCAGAATGAATGGCTCACTTGTTATTACAATCCCATTACCCATTTTGTTTTCCTCTCTTTTGCACAACAGAGTTGCTGGTTTGGAGCCAATTACTTGGACCCATCCAAGAATGCATAATGTCGACTTAAGCTCTATAGTTGCTGGGCATAGAGACTATGCAACGAAAATTGATGAGATCTTGGAGTTTTTGGGTTATGGGGTTGAAGAATTAGACGGTCCAGCTCATTTGAGAAGAACCCATTCTTCCCATAACGTTCGGGAGAAAACTCCTCCGCTTATTCGCTACCCATCTGAAGACTCTTTCTTTCTTGTTAAGACCCATTTGAATCACCCCCATCCAGACTTTACACAAAAGGGCAGTACTTAAAACCAATGGACCTATTCTGAATGATTTGTCATGTAATTGTTGCCAGTGACCGACAGAAGACTTTAACCATTAACCGAAAATGCTGTGCACGTTCACTGGAGGATGCTCGTCAAAAGCGTAATGGTTAAATTTAACTATGTCTATATTTGTGACCAAATGTGATACATACATCTACATCATATATATCTTCTCCAGTATACTTACACACCAATGAATGGGGGTTGAAATGAAGCATTTAACAAACATTTAGTTCGTAGAAACCAAGCATACTTTAGCACACTCACAGAAGCATAACAGTTTTAGGTCATAACAATATGCGTTGTAGAGTCAAAGTCAAAATTAAGACTAATCAGATTAGCATAATAATGTCATTACGTTGTGTATTATATTAACACGGAAGGATTCTTAATGTGCATAAAAATGTATATTTATGTCATATAAATATATAATGCATTCTCCATCAGGGTCAAACTACAAATTATATTTACAAAACAAATACATACTTCGAACGCTTCCTTGAACTCATCTCTTCCTCAGTGACCAAAAGGGCACTATTGATAACTCTTATACCTTGACAGTCCTTTTCAGCAGCTTTGCTACTACATATTTATATTCCTCCTTTTTATATCACTCTCATCGGCTGCTGAATATAACCATTTAAAATATCAAATCACAAACTTGTTCACTGAAGATGAAGCTTATATTTGAATATTATTGACAAAAAGGGCCCCAGAGAAGATAAGTTAGCTAAACTAAAACGAAATGGAACAATGGAAAGCGTTGATATCAAAAATTGTTTTTGAACCGGAAATCAGAAAATATTTTCTATTTTCTAAATCAGAATTTATTACAATTGATGAACATCAATTATTATAATTATAGTATACTATAAGTATAAATCCGTAATTTGACCCGCAGTTTGTGCAGTCAACAAGATTAACGTAATTATGCGTAGGTAAATCATGAAAAAAACATTCCACAAAGAGTAAAATTTATGCTACAGTGAATGCGCTTCCATTACCATATACCTCATAGAGAACATCCATAATATGGAGTAAACTGCTTACGACTAGACTGTAATCTAATATTTGGAAGATTACATGAAGTACCTAAGGTACATAATAAATTATGGGCTGATATACATACGCAGTAAACACAAATCCACAAATGTGAGGATGTATAGCAGAAGTCAAAACGACGTAATAAAATATCTTTTTGGTATTTTCCTCCTGTCACTATAAAAAATTGGAGAAGGTGGAAAAAGTTGGGTCACGAAATGGAAGGACGGAATTTAGGTCAGATTGTAATCTCATTCAATATCTCACTTTCTCCTGAAGGTTGTATGCACACGGCATAGCGCATCAAATCATGTCGTGCGTAGTTGGTATCAGTCTTTGGTAAAATTCTTCCGTATTCACATAATTTAAGGGATTTGCCCTGACTTGAAAAATGAGTCGTGGGTGATTAGATTGAGGAGATAGAAGAAGTGAAAAGTATATCATGTCCGATTAAATTTATAGGAAATTTGATGGCCATGAAAACTCATACATATCAGTCGGAAGACATTCTTTTTCTGGATTATCTTACATATATAGGATATATAGTTGTATATCTATCTACATAAAAACAATTTAGATTACAGATATTTGTAATGAAAATGATGGATGATTATGATGAGAAGACTAGGAATTAGGAATAAATTAATTTTAGACAAGACAAGGAAAAATTGAAGACTAGGACTAGGTATTAAATGAGTGGGTGGAATCAAAGAGTATTTGATGGAAATCACTGAAATCAGTATCTCATCGTAAGTATATTTATACGCTATATCTTCAAGGAATTTTGTGAAAGAAATGATGAAATTAGAGTACCTGTTGTGTACGCTAATATGGAATGCACGAAAAAGGAAAAGGAAGTTGGTGGATGGAATATGGATGAGGCAGGTTACACATGTTGTAAATTGCCCTCGGGATAGAGAAAATATATTAAATTGAACAGAAGTTGCTTCCAAATCTTCAACTGCATCACTACATATCAGAAACAGACGTAAACTTTTCTAGACTTCAAAAACTTTCCTTTCATAATACTTTAAGTAATAGTAGGGGAGATCAAAAAGGAAAAAAACCACTATCGAATTCGTAGCCACTAAAAAACTAACGAAGTGATATACATATATATTTCAAGCAGACAGACTAGACTACTAAAAAAACTTTTAAAATGCTAACAAAACCTGACTAGAAACATGTCGACCTGTACGCGTACTAAATGGGGTAATCAAATTATATAGATTAGACTAACGAAAATCAAATGTAAAAGGCTAGTATTTTTAATTATATTCATGTAATGCATAAATGCATTTACGACTATTGTAATATGCATCATAACATGAATGCATAAATATGCACTATTACTGAATGCGAGTTTATAGAATTGACTTCCATTCTTAGTTTTACAAGAGTGACACATTCATAAAAAAGTGTTTCTCATCCAACCACTTTACACCTAACGCTAACATCATTTCCCATCATAGTAATTTGAGTCACAATATGTGGACAAAGGCACATATATACAAAAGTATATGCTCACATGTTTAGAATTGAGCTTAAAACTTTTGTAATAGGGAAAACTGCTTATTTTTCTTTTATACATACATATTTTTTAGATGAAAATGGAAATGCTTTGCAGAAAACTGATATGGGTTCATGGGCGTAGAATATCTGTGTGTAATAATGTATTACATGACATTTAAGCCCATAGAAATTAAATGCAGATACAGTTCCAGATCATGTTCATGTGGTGCTGTTGTGGTATTAAGTAAAAAAGTAAGTGGGTTGGGGTGGGGTATAGTGCACACCGCATCCATTTACATACACACATTATAGTTATTTAGGTCCCCGGAAAAAAGTCCCTTTGTGACCTGTTTCATACGTATCGCCCGAATCGGCTTGCAAGTTCATAAAAGAAAGTGAACTCGTACCTTTTAGCCATGATGTACAATGAGATAAATCTATATATACATATTATTACGTACATAAAATATGTACTTATTAATGTACCTCTGCACATTCGTAATATATAGATAATACTTGTAAACTTACCTGTAATGAGATATTATGAAATCAACCAAATTTGTATATTGTACGCCACCTTGTATACCTGCAACATAAAAGTAAAGTATCAAAAAAACAAAAGTATTTATTCTTACGTTGTATTATTATGTATACCTATACCTATACAAATGGAAACGGATGTATCGAAATTTTAATGAACTTTTAATTTTGAAAAAAATGTCCTTGAAGGTGCAGATTATGTATTCCAAATTTTCCAAATGAATGCCAAAAAGTCAACATTGAAAACCCTATTTTTCCTGACAAAAGAAAAACAAATAAATAAAGAGCATTATATAAAAATAAACTAAAA
>JAANSM010002105.1:0-16038 GCA_036850725.1 Orchesella villosa
GAGGATCCGAGGGATAGCGAAGGAAGCAGCTTGCAGTCTAGTTGCCATTCCTTAATCTTAAACGGCTAAAACCAGACTGATAATGCTATCGAATCCAGTTGGTTTTGGTAAACTATGGTAAACTAAGGTAGTTGCACAGATAAACCAGTATTCATAAGATTTCACAAATATTGTTCACTGTCTACTGTCTATGAATAGTTTATCAGCTAACCTCTTTCTCAAAGGTAAACTTAAAGTCCATGTAAAATAGAGGCCTTCTTTTCTACTTGAAAGGCAAAATAGTAGCTGAAAAATTTAGAACCCATGTTTTACAGAAAAACATTTATAGAAAAATACATCGGAAAAGTAGAAATTGTGTGTTCTAAACAGGGCTACTAGGCGAATGACATTCTTAAGTAAGGGGCTGAGAAGTTTGTATACATTTATAGGAATGTTGGGACTGAGGTTTAGTAAAATGACTACTTTTTTTAATAAAAAAAGGTGGCCTTACTCTATTTGAAAAGTGACAAGCACTGTGGATTAGTTTTGGGTACTTTTTCCTAAAAACCTAACCTGCAACTTCAACCTAACATTTTCGAGCTACCTACTATATAGTCAATTTGCCAGTATGGAACATAGATATATCATTTATTTAATGCAAATGCCATGCTCCTGTTAATATTTTAGTGTGAATGGGCAAGGAAAGGTAAAGCATGGAGTGCTAGAGAAAGATATAGTTGGTAGAAATCTCGAATAGAGCACATACACAAATACAAGTTTTAAATTACAACTTTCATATTTATTCGCATTCGAATTATCGTGAGATAACAAAATTATTGTAATCATGAAATGCTGACATCACTGCACCCTCTGAATGTCTCCTGGGGTCCACAACTAAAAGATTTATATCATGCATAGTTAACCTTTAAAATGGTAGTTAAACAAAGCTATTAAGAACATACGATGTATTGTAATATTAGCTTTAGCTTACCCAACTGCTCCACTCCCGTTTCCACATTCTCCCCAATTATTTCCAGCCCTGTAGTTCCACTGGATAATGCAGTGGTTGCATCGAACTCCTGCAGGAAGTCTTAATTGAGTCCTATACATTCCAGTGGAGCTCACTGGAAGCTTCGTCCCTGACCCGTTGGCAAGTCTTAATACATTTTGGTTGAAACAAGCTTGGTTTTCTTGACCGGGGTTGGTGCACAGTCTCCACTCCATGTAGCCCTTGTGAGCCTGCGTGAGCTCCACTTCAATGTCAATTACCTGGCCGGAAGAATACCTGCCTGTGATTATGCCTCGATACCATTGCCCATTTATCTCGTTGTCACGAGGAGCTGCTTGGGAGGCGGGGTCTCCGCAAACTCCACAGTTGGTGCCGGGGTCATCCGCCTGATGAATTCCTCCACAGAAGAGCTCCATATCGTTGTAGTTTCGAGGTGGATTATGGGATTGGAACTCAGCTACTCTCCACACTGAGGAGCGATTTGGAGGCTTCATAAACCGACCGTGGGAGCTCACTCCACAGATTGCTGCTAAAGCAATAATTAAAATGATTGTTAATTTAGTCATTTTGGCAATTTGCACTGTTGAAGGATTATGAATGAATGTGTTTTGCTTGCCATTTTAAAAGGTTTTATATTCTTTTGATAAACAAACATACAATCTAAATTAACATTAAAATTTACTATTAAAATTTATTAGTACGAAGAAATAATTAAGCTGCATACTAATTCAGACTAGCGCACACCACATTATTGTCATTATGCAAACAAACCACCGTACATAACAGATAGCACATTAATCATTCTCCAGAGCGTTGGGAAGATGTGATTACTGGAAACCAACAAACAACTATATCATGCTTCGTGAACGAGACTGAGTATACAGTTAGAATTATGTGTAAGTTGCAAGTGGTGCTTCAAAAAAATATAATTGGCAATTAATTATCAGGATTTAGAAAAAACATAGATGGTTTCCAAGAATGAAAAGTGGTTTCAAAATTGTATTGATGTGATAGAGACTGTGACGGGGTTGTCACATAAAGTGGTGGTGGTGTGGTACAATGTAATTTGCGTTATTTTATAGTGTTTTGTGGTTACAGTGGTATAAATGTAAGCTGTTGAACAGTTAAACGCGTATGAGTGAGTGAACTCTCAGGTACTTCTTCTGACGCTGAACCGTAAAGTTAAATGTACGAAAGAAAAATGCACAATGGAAAAATGGCTATAATAGGATGTGGATTAAAATGACAATTTCTATGTTTAAAAATGGAGGTGCTCTGACATGATTAGCATGGGGACATGAAATCAGTCCAAACGACTTCGCTTTTATGACACATTAGAAGCTGTGAATTGCATTCTAAGAAAATGACTGGAATTTCTCAAATTGCCCCATTCCCGATTAAGGTGTTTCATTGCTGTGAGCTGACTGTTAAACTGTTGTTAACTCTTTAGTCTTAGATTGCACGCACCTGCTTAGTACTTCTGAAACCATGTTGCTGGTTAGTTAAAACTCAATGCAATCTAAACTTCTATACAGTTCTACAATGCAATTTGAATTACTTCTCTAGTTTGTGATTATTGGAAGGTTGCATTGAATCGTTATTTCTTTTCATTTTAATCGATGGGCATTGGTTGGATACTCGTAAGTTTGCGAATCCATCTAGAACAATTTAAAAAAGAGAGATCTGAGTAGAATTCATTATCAATTATTGAGGAAGGTAAAATCTCAGAGTGGTATGCAAGTGCAAACCAAAATAACTACCTTTTTAATTGGAATAATACTGAAGTTAATAGAATAGAATATGGTTCACTGCATTTATTCCTTTCGTGCTGGTCACTGGGATAATATGGTGCACCACATGGATTTAGTTCATCAGTCTTCAATTCAATGCAATCTGAAACTAACTGTACGTTTGTATATTCCATTCCAACTCAACGATCTGCCATTATGGTACATAAATTTAATTTATTACAATTAAAGAAAAACGTTGAGGCCTAACATAACTAAAGTCGTAGAAATCCACAAATAATGAATCGATATACATATATAATGAATAATGACTCATCGCCTGATTACCACATGATTATTATATACCTTACGCTTCACATATAATCAATAATAATCATGATTTCTACAGAGGCTACAGGCTACAGGCAGAAGTGGGTTGAAAAAAGTAAAGTCAAAGTCCTAAAATGATAAGTATATATGACATGTAATTTATGTAATACATAAAATTCCATTTTCTGAAATTTTCATTTCACTTCAATTGTTCAATTTAATCAAATCAAGGCTACGGGAATTCTACCACCCTAACTTAATAAAGTACGGGATGAATGACGTCATGCATTAATTGAGAATCACACTTGCACTTACTTCTGTTTTCTGTAAAACAGGAAATGCGCATTTAGATTTGAGCTTTCACAGCATGAAACGAACTACTTATTATGAGTAATTACTAGTAATTAAAAGCAAATGAACGACGACTGCCAAGTTATTTTTAATTAAAAAAATTGTGTAATGACTATATTATTTTTGTCACCTACTGGCTTTATTTGCAGTTCTGACTGATTTTGTTAAATGAGCGTAGTAGATAAAAGCCACAGGTAAACTCATTCACACATCCAGTTTGCAATTACTCTTGAAAAGTTCATCAAAAAAGATAAACCCAGTTCAATTTTGCAATTTCAAATATTTTATTTTAAATCTTCATTATTTTATCATTTCAGCATGAGCAAGTGGTACATTGCAGTGTTTTTGGGAGTAGTAGCCATCCAAGCGATATTCTTTGTAAGCAATCCGTTACTTATTGAAAGGTTTTGAAATGGAATTTATATTTTTTATTTACAAATAATAATCATGAGCGGGCTTTATAGGGCTTGGCGACTGCTCAAGATGAAATCGCTTGCCGTGGTGTTGACCTCAATATGACCGCAGAGCAGAAATCCCAAGTTACAGATTGTTTGGCTGAAAATGGAATCAAGTCCGTTTGGAAAATCCCCGTCGAAAGGCTATCCGTTAGTAATAATTATTATAACTTTCTTCACAATATTAGATAGTATGAAAAAGTATGAAAATTGTAATCAAAATCGTTTTTCCAGTGCTTCGGACTCTGCATTCTCAGAAAGAAAAAATTGGTATGCTTTATCGAAAGGCTATCCGTTAGTAACAATAATTATTTAACTTTCTTCACAATATTAGATAGTATGAAAAAGTATGAAAATTGTAATCAAAATTGTTTCTCGTTTTTCCAGTGCTTCGGACTCTGCATTCTCAGAAAGAAAAAATTGGTATGCTTTTATTCTTTACAAGTTTGAAATAACAGAATTAATGAATGAACTATAATGAATCATATTATTCCTTCCCTATTAGCTAACGACAGGGGGTAAGCTTGATCATGACAAAATTCTCAACTATATTATGGATGTGATGAAGACCTGATGAAGTGAAGGTTCCATTGAAAGAAGGGACTGAAAAATGCATGAAAGAACATGGTACTTGCTACTTTACTTTTTTGAATCATTATATAAGATTGGTATTTTTCTGATAATAACATAATGCAATTCATTTTTAAAATTGTTTCGCAGGTGAGAAAGTGGAAGGGAACAATGATCCAAAGTGTATGACATTTATGGAAGTTGGGCAGTGTGTACATGATGTCTTTTTTGATGTATGAAAATGATCTGACGAAATTATGAATAATCTCATGCTAGTCAAATTGAATATATCTAACGCAGGTTTCCTTCTCTATTTTCAGGTTTGCATCGACTAAAGGACTAAACTACCAAGCACACTATTACGTATAGTGATAGCCATTGTGATTGTGATTATGTATGAAGCAGCCAATTGCGTATTACATTAGGCTTGGTATGTATGTGAACAACTACACATTGAGACACAATGGTTGACGATGTAGATATTAACTTACAAGTAAATAGCGTTACCACCTCCAAATAAAAACAGTTGGCAGTTATACGAGTATATTATTATTAATCATGGAAACAATACGCTTGCACGTCCACTACAAGGGTTCGCTCGCTCGCTGTATATAAAGTACGTAAATACAAAATGATACAAGAAAACACCAAAGGATTAGATTAGAGTAAGTCGTCCACCACACGCCTAACCTTCCTACGTGAAGGCTTCTCAAACCGTTGTCTAAGGCCAGCAGCCTGTTCACAATGAAACTTGATGTTGTGATGGGTATCCCACGTCCACACCGAGCCAAGGTCACTGGTGTCCTGATCCCTCAAATGAGTGTACTTGGTTCTTCCATTCCTCCCAAAGTTCTTGACCTGCATCACTTGAGGCAGCACGCTTTTGTCAAACTGGTCTTCTAGAGTTGGCAACGACACGTCCCGCTTGAGTAATTTCTCCTCCTTATCCAAATAAAAAGAACCACGATGATAATACTTTTGAAGATACCGATATTTTCCTTTCATTGCTTGGTTAGATATCTGTTTACGGTTGCAACATGCGTTCCAATCGTCGCTCATCCTCTGTCAGGTTGCGCATCCGCTCCATTTCCATTCTCTCTTTTTCATACCTTCAAAGTTCAGATGTCAGACAGCAATTTAAAGTTATCATAATATCATGCAATATAATTTATCACCAGTAATTAAGTACTTACGCAGCTCTTTCCTCTTGATCCCGCTTGATACGCTTGAGTTCTCTCACTTTCCAAGCCTCATAGTCAGTCTCGTCAAGCTCATCATCGGTTTTCACGTCACTGATTTTGAACGCATGCTCATTTTCATAGGTTTCATCAGGTTGACGACGAGATTTCTCAATCTCCGTTTCTATTAATTTCAACGTCTCTTTGCGTCGCGTTTCATGCTCTTTACGCTTCTTCTTTTCTAATCCCTCCAGAATGACTGCGTCCTCCTCACCTTTGTCTTTCACAGCCAACCTCTCTTCTTTTCGTACAAACACGGGCTTCAGTCGAGGGAAAGCTTCGTCTTCGTCCGATTCTAATAGTAAACAATCATTCGCATATGTTTCGCCTGAATTCTTAGCAAAACGATTAAAATGAAAAAAAGTTGACTAACCCGTGTACAATTCATACTCAGAATCACTCAGTTCATCACTTTCTATTTCATTCCCTTCCACTTTCTCTAAAACCTCCTCCTCCTGCTTTTGTAGCAGGCGGTTTCGAATGCAGGCTCTTCGAATCTCAGCTTCTTCTTCATTTTCTTCTTCTTCTACATTTGAATCAGAATCTGACTCTTCATGGCGTCGTCGCATGGGTTTGAAGTGAGCTCGTCTCAGTTGTCCTTCCTTCCGATCATGGTGCAACTCCAACTCTTGGTCTTCCTCCGGACTAAATGAAAATACAGGGACTGAGCTGATAATAAAATCCTGGACACACATACAATTGTTAATGTTTTAATTAAGCTGATAATAAAATCCTGGACACACATACAATTGTTATTGTTTTAATTAAAATATTCACAAACCCTCTACTCCGGGAGAAACAGCCAGATTCAATTGACTCCTTGAGGCGTCTTAAACGAGCATCCGAATTTTCGAGCTCCACAAGTTCAGCATTTTCCTTGAATCCAATAATTGACAATGGAAAAACATTAATAATATGTCTCAAAAGTAATAACGAAACACTGAATACCAAATACAAATACGCATAAAAAAAGTTACTGAACTTAGAAACTTATTCCGTATTCAGTATTTCCCTATACCTCTTCATCGCTGCTTTCATGATATCCAGCATCACAGTTGTCTTTCTCGTTGACACTTAAAGGTGGCTTCTGCCGACGAATGAATTCCTCTTCATCCTCTGACGAAGTGTGCTCACCATACCGAGCATAATTTGGCCGTTTTCCGGAAATGTATCGGGTTACTTTCACTTTTTTCATGGACAGCTCGCCTAAACCGAGAATAAGTTATTAAATTAACGACACGCAATAATGTACAAACTAAAACAAGAAGAGCGATAAATAGATTGGTGATCAGCGATGAAAGAATCAAAAATTAACTGAAATATGGTGAATGGTCATGTTTTGATGTTATACCAGTTACAAGACATCCAAGTTAAATTACCTTTCTCGTTCCTAACTGGGACGGCTCCAGCTGTCGACAGGAAACATTGTTGATGAGCATTTACTGCCCACTGATTGTCACTCATGTTGAACAATCAATGTTATATTTAAAACTAAAACACGAGCCTGTACGTACAATGTAACAATTTACAATTAATAAACACGGGTTTCAGGTTTTATACAGGTGACAGGGCAAAAAATAAAATTCTCTATATTTATGAGGTTTGACGTTGTTCAAATTGTTCAATTTATGATCTATGAACTAATACTGAATATGGAATATCAACAGATGATTTCAACGAATCGATTCGCGAATCCCCATACCCTAAATACAATTCACAATTATTCCACTTCCAACTCCACTATACTCACTGCTCGCTCAACTGACTAAAAGTTTGTTTGTTGGAAAGTTTGATGGAGACATTTTTCAAAACATATCTAAAATCGTCCAAATCTCTCGAATTGTATCAGATACACTTTCTATGCCAATTCAGCGTATGAGCGTGATATACGTACGAATGTCCAATGAAATTTCATGCTTCACGATGCCCCACCACAAAATCCAAAGTTAGCTAATTCCTTTAATTTTTTTTAGATTCTGGAATGAATTTATTGATTAAAGATATAACTACAATTATTTATTGTAATATTGAATATTATTAAGTAATAGTATATTATGTGCCGTTGTGAGTTGATCTGGTGTTTGCAAAATCTTCAGGGAACATCAATCATCTTGTGTAATCTAATTAGCTGTGTTTAAACTTTAAACTACGGTACAGCTACGCACACCTAGAGTTTTCATTTTGTCCACTTTATCAGTGCTGTAACTGGCTCTTGCGTTGTTTTCCTTTTGTTGATGCACCTTGTTCCTTCTTCCAATCATCGTTTCAACCAAAAATGCAAGTACAGCCAAAATAGTCCCACCAATTAAAACAAAGAACACAACCACAACGTTACTACTTATCTTAATTGCTTTCGGAACCGAATCCTGTAACTGTAAAGCATTTACTTTGGAGTTTTGAATTTTGGTAAAGTACTTCGTGACCAGGTCATCCCATCTTTTTAAAATTCCTGACACTCGAATCGCTTTCACCCTTTCTAGCACAATAGGGCTAACCCAATGGAGGAATCGAATGCCATAACTATGACTCAAGAGAGACTCCTTACTTCTGAAAGCATTTGAAATCCCCAAATTCCGAAACTTGTAGTAGAGAAGATTAGCCTCTATTTCGGGAAGCATCAGCGCAATTTTCGTGCAGTTTTTAATCAAATCATAATTTGATATTAGGCCACTGCCCACCAGCTTCTCGAACCACAACGGATGCAACTTTGTGTGATTAATTAGATCCAAAGCAGTTTTACTCAAGTTGAGATGAGTCTCCGTTCCAAAGTCGAACACCTCATTATATTTCACTTCAGCTTGGGCAAAAGCAAACACTTGACTTTGATACGCGTTGCTTATGTCATGTTGGCCATGATTTTGAGAAGGCTTTGCCAAATTCACGAATGTAAACTGGAAAAATGCACGGTGGAGTGGGTGGAGCTGATCGAAAGAAGTTTCTTGAATGCCAGCAATATAAGTTGCCTTCGTGTAAATATCAAATTTGGACTCCACCAGTTTACTAAAAGTGTCATAGGGAATGGGAGCTGGTGGTAAAGTTAATTTTGTTATATTCGTATGCTTGTACGCATTTGGCAAAACAATTGCCATGAGTAAGAAGCAGCCAAATAGTCCACGAAGCTTTGGTATTTTCGCGAGTCTGATGAAAATAGGGTCCCCTTGATCCAGCAGCCCTTTAGAGTACGACAGAACTGATCTAATCCAATATTCCATCACATTTTCCTCCTTGAAATCGAACGGGTTTTCAAAGTTAATAATTAAAATCATTGTTGAGACTGTGGAAATGGCCAAAATCATTAAGACAATGCAGCCCCATGTATACTCATCGAAAATGACGAAGAGTTGATTGAATGCCCATGAATGAAAATGGGGTGAGCCGCAGCTAACGAATTTCAAGTTGGTTTCATGTATAAAACCTTCAGCGTGATCCATGTTTCCGCAAGTGAATAATTTAACTAGTGGGTGGAAATGGACGGCGTCACCGCAATCACATTGCGCATCAACGTCATAAATTGATGAGCAGTATGGCCACCCAACTGCTGATGCATTCCGGATAATATCTCTAAACACTCGGATTTCCATTTCCCAACGTAGTCTTTCCAAGTCGGAGGAAATCATGTGCTTTCGAATGATTGAGTTAATTTTTTTATAGGCTTCCCCGGCTGGAGGTAGTGACCACGAGTTTTCATGATAAATATTAATCAACCCACCGACTCCCGTTATTCGCCAAATGATGTTGTCAGTCTTGGAATTCAAGAAACTGAAAATGGCATCAATTTGATCAAGTCCTGAGGGCTTTCCAATCCAAATCCGATAGAGTGGTTGACATTTTACACAATGACGACATAGGAGACTGGTGTCACTTGTGCGAGCATGCGGAGATTGAAGGGCCAACTTGGAGCTGCTCCCTTCAGGTCCAATCTCAATCTCATTAATTAATTGAATTGGGGTAAACAGAAACTCTCTTCGTGACGTCACAAATATTTCATCCACTCCATACAAGTTATCAATTTTGGTAAGCCGATTGGACCATGCCCATCGTTGGAACTCATTTTCTGAATTCACAAGCACTTCATAGCGTGCCCGACTATTTACAATGTACAAAAGTTTTTTGTTTCTTTCATATTCATTCTCTTCAGGATTAATTCTGTGATATCCAAACTTTTTGTAAGCTGCGGGAATCATTAGTTGGAGTTGATTTCGATAGGAATCAAACTCATAAAACTGGCTATTGATTGCATTTGGAGGCATGAGGTATATATGAGCCTCACAAGTCCACCTCATCCTCGTAGTCAGATCCAAATATGGAATATCCAAACATTCAACTTCAGGCCAATGCCGTTTGCACCACGACAATTCTTCATGAGGCTTTGGAACTTTCTCAATTGGAAATTTACAAGCACTTCATAGCGTGCCCGACTATTTACAAGATACAACTGTTTCTTGTTACTATTATCTTCATCAGGACTCATTCTGTGATATCCAAACTTCTTGTAAGCGATTGGAATCATTAGCTGAAGTTGATTTCGATAAGAATCATACTCATAAAACAAGTTATTTTTTGAATTTGGGAGTGTAAGGTAGATGTGAGCCTCACAAGTCCACCTCAATCTCGTGGTTAGATCCAAGTATGGAATATCTAAACATTCAATTTCAGGCCAGTGCCGTTTGCACCACGGCAATTCTTCATGAGGCTTTGGTACTTTCTCAAACGGTATCATTCGGACACGACGACTTATCTTTGGTTGACGTTGTCGTTCTTTGCCATAACTGTAATTGGGGTGATGATAAGTGTAGTTTTTTATTGGACGTGGTTCTACTTCGTACTCCACTTGTATCACGTCGTAGCGGGACAACATTAGAGGTTGTTCTTGGTCAGAGGATGAAATTATATCGATTCCGTTGTAATTGATTATGTGAACCAAACACCTGGAATACAATTTTAGGTATTCACCCAAGTCTGAAATGAAAACGTCGTTGAGATACTTTAGTTTTGGATCTTGATAGTGGGAATAAAATCGACGATATTCTGTAAATATTGAAGTTTTATCATCAAAATTTTCCCAGATTTTGTCACCCAAATGAGATGGGATGAGCAGGGCGAATAGAAGTACGAAATGAGCTGGGAAAAATGAAAGTATTCTTTCCATTTTCATAGCTTGAATTAAAATTGCAATTAGTCGAAGAATTATTTTCAGCTTATATTTATTAATCAGAGAGATTAAGCGGAGAGAAGTTGACGCTGCCTCGCCTCATGCGTAATGAAACGTGTGCCACGAAGTGTCGTGCATGGACGTTTGTTATTCTGAGGACTTAAATAATTGAAACGAAATAATGACTACCTAATCAACTAATTAGTAATTATGTAAGGTGATGGGCCGCGTGCGTGCACATGTGTTCCTAGTACTGTAGTCTGACATTTTATAGGGTGCGTAAAGATTACAATAGATGGGTTAACACAAGTATTCATTAATTATTTTCAATTTAGATAATTATTAAATTAGCTACGTCCTGCTATAATAGTTCATTTATTTGAAAGCATTGATCTGTTTTCTACTTACTAAAATTACCCCAAGTTTCAGACGTAATATTCCATGAACTATATAAACATTTAAACATTTGATGTAACTTTCAAGATTACTCATTACTACGCAGCTCTAGAATAGAGCTAAGTTATAATTTTACTAAGTTTGTCCATCTGTTTGTCAGTCTGTCTGTCCGTATGCTCTCTACTTACCACATACATTAACCGATTTCGACCAAATTTGGTACATAGGTAGTGCACCTTATGGGAACGGCACTCAATACTTTTAAGCGAATTCGGTCAAGGGTTTCGAAAGTTATTTGCGGGAAAGTTCAAAATATCACTGATTACGCTGAAATCCAGTATGTAGGTCTCATTAGGCTTAATCATGTAGTGTTAGTAGTTAGTAGACACACAGACGAACTTACACGGGAACTACCTAGGCTGCAACCCTGCGAATTGGCTGATACGGGGCACAGAGGTAGGTATTAGTGAAGTATGAATGCATGCAAAACGATTTTACTCCATGGCCAATTGTTTCCATGTTACAGTAGATTTTGATATTCCAAGTCCACTTTTGAAAGTTTTCCGTTTTAATTATGGAGATTAACATGAGGGAAATTACTTGCAACAGAGTCTCCCCTCTTGAAATATTTCGAAATCCGATATTCTCTTAAAACTCAACTTTACAGCTACAAAACACATGAAATGCATCCTTTTCCAATAATTATTACTCTACGAACTACTTCCTAGATATCTGAGGTATCAAAAACATGTTTTAAAAGAATTTCGGATTTCAAAATATTTGAATAGGCAGGACCCCGGTGCAAGTTATGTTTCCCATGTTAATCTCCATAAGATAAGGGGAAAATTTTTTAAAGTGGACTTCGAAAATCAAAATGTTCTGTAACTTGGGAACAATTGGCCATGGTGTAAAATCGTTTTGCATGCATTCATACTTCACTAAGAATACCTACCTCTGTACCCCGTATCAGCCAATTCGCAGGGTTGCAGCCTTGGTAGTTCCCGTGTTAGTAAAATTATAACTTAGCTGTATACTACAGCTGCGTAGTTATAGTCCTTTTTTAGTTTGTTAAGAGCTGCGTATCTACTTTGCTTGCAAGCAATTTATTACTACGCAATACGTATAATAATGTGTCATGAACTGTCTACCACTACTACACTACCATATGTGTGCTTAAACTTTATTTAATCAATTTTAAGCTGATGTAATATTTTTAATTACACTCTAATATCTTTCTTGTCACCTTGTATTAATGAGTATGTAATATGTACTAAATTAGTATAGTACATAGTATATTAAATTAATACTATACTTCATATTATCGTGACTCTAAGTGCTCACATTTTATACAGCAGTATGCATAGCTTCCGCTTCTTTTCATGTATCACAGTGCCCTGACCATGACAGTTGGTCACAACGTCAATCATAAACGTAAAATGTAGAGAATGAGAAAATTCCGGAAATAATGTTTGTTTGTTCACCAGTGAACGGAAATGCGAATGAAAATAGAAATTTTCATGTCATGTTATGAAAAATGCTATGTCAATCCCATGTTGTATGTATGTATGCATGTATTTATGTGTCCCCGAAACCAGTGAGACAGAACATTTTTGTAAAATAAAATTTTTAAAGAAGCTCTAGAAGAGAACTGTTATAATTTTACTTAGTTTGTCTGTCTGTCAGTCCGTATGCGCTCTCCTGGCTACATACATTGACCGATTTCGACCAAATTTGGTACATAGACAGTAAACCTTAAGGGCTCAGCACTGAATACTTTTCAGTGAATGTATCAATCCCATGTTGTATGTATGTATGCATGTATTTATGTGTCCCCGAAACCAGTGAGACAGAACATTTTTGTAAAATAAATTTTTTATTAGAAACTAAACTGAATCTAAGAATATAAAAATGTAGTAGATTTGCGAAGGTGGATTCTGGATTCTTGGAAACGTGTATACGACTAACAGGTTTTCTGCTTGACAGAGGTAGACAAGTCTAATATTGAATACTGCATTAGTGCACTGCAGCGAATATTACGAAGCTCTAGAAGAGAACTGTTATAATTTTACTTAGTTTGTCTGTCTGTCTGTCCGTATGCGCTCTCCTGGCTACATACATTGACCGATTTCGACCAAATTTGGTACATAGACAGTACACCTTAAGGGCTCAGCACTGAATACTTTTCAGTGAATGTTGTCGAGTGCTTCGAAAGTTATTGACGGGAAACTAATATGTCACTGATTACCTCCGTATACTCCCCTTGGTCACATACATTGACCGATTCCCGCCAAATTTAGTATAAAGGTAGTACACCATAAGGGTTCAGCATTGAATACTTTTCAATAAATTTGGTCAACCCCAGGTTGCTGAACCCCAGCCGTCCTTGCTGAACCCCAGGTTGGTTATGCACCCGTTCGCCCCAGAACCAGAAAGCAGTCTGCCAAGCGACGTTGTTATCATTTGCCACCTGATCTGGATTGTCGAGGTATCGATCATCCCCAAAAATAGCTCTAGAGGCTGGTCCATAGTTGTAGCGATTGACAGTCAGATTGACACCAAGACGATCTGACGATTGTGCCTGAGCTTGGCAAAGGAAATTTAGGTGGACCTTGGCAAAGCCCTAAATTGGGTAAAAACGACATATGATTTAGGTTGGCAAACGAAGAAATGATTGGACTTTGGTCATGGCAGTAACATAATTTGAAGATGGCAAATTCTGTTACAGTATGAAACAGAAGTCATATTTTATTATCTATTAGCTAAGTTACAAATAAGTTCAGCTACCATCTGTAATATTCAATAAAAAATAATTAAGGCAGACACTCATGGTAAGCGAAGCATTTGCATTTAAAAGCACGTTTTCAGTGGAATCATTAAAAGAAGCGCAAGGCTTAATTGTCCATTTTCAGTCTTGGTAACAATGGTAAAAGCACGTCAAAGGGATCGACGTTCCAGTAGATCACCTTCGACCTCAATTTTTCCCAGGATTTTTCAAAAATTTTAATGATTTTATAGTTGAAAACTATTCTACAACCGATTGTGTGGATGATAGATCAAACCCCAACCCTTTAACTTCTTTTCCAGAGAAAACAATTTGAAAATAAAACGGGTACTTTTTTTCCATGTAAAGTGAACGGAGAAATTCCAGTAAAGATTTAACCCCTAATAAAAAAGAAAATCATGTCAAATATGGTTAGGTTATAGTTGAAAAATATCAAGAAACCGTTTGTTCGTAATTCAGAAAAAAATCGCCCCTGTCGACTTTTTGGTTTTCTTAACAATTCTATTTGAATGAGACAGAATGGATTTTTCGTTACGCGTGTATCCTTATGAGACATGAAAACGATAGGTCAAATTTGATGATGATGATTATGGAACTGATAAAAACGCGTACCCACTTGTAGCAGCAGTGTTCTTTTTCTTTGCTAAGTCTTTTGCTCTTCACTTCAGCTTTTCTCTGTTCACACTTAGCATGATTTTAGTTCTATGGTTGGTCGTGGACATAGCATCATAGCTGAGTGTGAATACAATCGAAAGGAATGTATATAATAGTATTCGCGAATTTTCAAATTTGTATTGCAATTGCTGGAAATATTCTCGAGCTACTGAATGGTCATAATATAGTCACTGATGCTTCAATGTACATATATACATATATGAAAAATAAAAGTGACATTATTTTCTTAGCTTCACCTTCAATTTATGTTCACGGCAACCTGAATCTGGGTTATTCTTGACAGTTTTTTTAGAACCTAAACGATTTCTCTTTCATAGTAATCATTGCATTGGAGCAGATTTGTTTCATTTACAAATCACATGTATGTAGCGGGATAATTGGTACTTTCATGTTCTTCCGTAAAGTCAAGTCGTTTTCATGGATAATATTTTACCTCATCAACTTTTCACTTATCAATATGAAATTGTTCCTTTTTTATACTGGTGGTACACCTTGCAATCAATCAAATTGGGGCTAACTTATGGCATTTGCATTATTTGGTATTTATAATACTATTTTTTAGCTAACGAAGTTGAATACCGTTCTTATACCGTGTTTTTTCTAATTCAATGCCTAATTAAAGTAAAATGCAAATAATTGATACATGAAATGCATAGAATATTTTATAACAGATTTAATGAAAACAAATTTATTTTATGAACATAATTGTACCAACAAATAAAGTATAACATTGCATTAATCAGCAATCAACATTGGAGAAAATCCTTTATAAGTCAAATATAAACTAACAACTCAACATTAAAATAATTTTTGAATCCTCCTTGGGATACTGTAACCTATAAGAATCTAAAATAAAAAGTTCCAATTGCTATCCCAATCTACAAGCGATCGTAGAAACCACCTCACTTTATGGTGGATATTACCACTGTGGCATGGTCTACGTAAATGCAACGTAGAAGTAACTGCACATTTTGAAATCCTGGGATAGTTGCAACTACCAACGTTGCTTCTAGGTTATTTTCATGCAGCAGTTTTTTGCAGAATTCACTCATTTTCTAATACGTTGAATCTGCGTGGTTTCTGTGTTGTCGTTGTTAACCACTTATTGCTTAAACATCCGATTGGTAGAAACCACGCTGATTATCAGTGGAACAGCATCACGCTTCATATTTTGTCAGTTGTATACTTTGAGTTTGACTTTACTGGCTGTGTGGTTTGTTGTTGGGTATTGCATTTGGAAGGAAGCTGGTCAGTTTGTTGTTGTTGGTTTTATATTCAATATTCAACACTCTGAGTTGTAACTTGTAAGTTACTTTACTCTATCCATCTTTGATTGTTAGTCAAGCTATTAAGTTATCTCTGAGTTTAAATAAT
>JAANSM010002106.1:0-16036 GCA_036850725.1 Orchesella villosa
TATTTCCATATATCCATGTTTTAACCATGTAAATATCATGTAAAAATGGAGAAACTCTTTTCTCCATTGTTTTTTCCCTACCCTGATCATAAGGAGTTGTTAACATTGTAGGATTAACTTCGCTTCTGACAATGAATGCAGTCATTCCAAGTATATCCGTGTAGAGATATTCTGTACTCTGTGTGTGATTAGGAAACATAATTTTTAACAATACTGGCTCGATATCATATTCCTTCGCATTCCAACTACGAAGGTAAATATGTGAAGATTTAATATCCTTTATATTTCCAGAAAGCACTATTAATCCACGGGAGCAGTGTTCCATGATGATTTTACTTAACACATTTCGACTCCATGATTCACTTCTGTAAACTTTCTGACTTTCTGACGGTATGTATTCTGTAAGTGTATTGGCCATGCAATCTATTGCTGACTCAGATTTACTCGAGATGTCTTTGCAAGCCTACGAAATCAAATCAAATAATTTTTGATTATCATCACAAGTAAGTACTGATGTTTCAACGACTTGATATGAATTTCTGCTTTCAGAAAACGCAAATAAGAAGCGTAGTTTGGTTGAGGCAGGTGGATCGGTTATATAGTTGAAAAAAGTATGTACGGGAAACAAAGACATTATTTTTGAGGATTTTAACACGAATTTTGATTCCACGTGAATGGCGTAAATGCAACATCGACGCGCTGGATTTAATTCTTCATTGTATACAACCCTATAATCCAATATTGTGTCAAGCGACGTTGGATCCGAAAAATATAAATGTTCCTCCAAATCGGAGGTCGTCTCAGAGCATGGATACGAGTTTATGAATATCTGAGCAAAACAAGTTGCTTTTGTCGAAGGAGGTACCCGGAATAAGAATCTGTTTCCACTTTGCAATGTGTAGCTTTCTTTGCGACAGTTGTTGATGCTGTTCATTCCGTTTCTATGATCCGAGAGCACATATCGACGTCGGGAAATAACTTGTGGAAAGTTAAATGGCTTAGGAATTACTGGTTGATTGTCCGCCTGTCAATTTAAAACATTAGCGTTAGACATGTGTTTACTACCAAGTACAAGATACCTTATCTTAGATTTAATTCAGTTTACCTCGAAATCATGTAATATAAGATGAGCAAAACAATCGTTAAACATTTCTAGACTCTTTTCGAGATCAAGATTGTAATGCTGTTCAAGATGAGATGTACAAGTAACCTGTACGAACGCACTAACAATCACAGCAAATAAAATCTGAGGCTTCATTTCATTCGTCGGCGTTTTAAGCAGCAATTACTTTTGGCAGTACTTGTTCCCTATTTCGTTACTTTTTTTTTATTCCCAGCTGATCTAAATTATGTATGATGTCAAATGTCTGGAAAAAAGTGTGCCTTCAAAAAAAGTTATAACTAAACTGCTTCTTATTCGAAAATAAATTGGTGTTAGACTTGAGATATCTTGATTCCTTTTCAGCATGTTGAATTTCAGACCAACCTTATATTATTAAAGTTTAGTGTCGTAGCTTCTATACCGCTATTTCTAGATTCTGTGGTGTGCTATTAACTCAGGAAAACAAATACATTCTCCAGCATCTATTCAACTTTGTCATTATGATATTATATGTCCTTATAGAAACGACTGTTTTAGATTTTATCCGAATGTCCAGTTTCATATATCCTGTGTATTGTTGAATCACCTTTACAACACAAACGTGATGGCTACTATTGTATTTAATACGTGGTATACAGGTACTGCTACTGTTTTGTAAAAAATGGCCAGGTGCTTGTTGTAATCTCAGAACCCTAAAGTGTTTAAAGATTGCTCAGTGCAAGAAAAAATCGAATAACTAATGAAACACTTTCGTAATATTCAAAAATTGTAAGGACTACTGGAATTTTAGAGTTGCTGGTGGTAGTGGTGTATGTGTAACTATTGTACCAAATACTTCACCGTTCAAACAATCTACCATCGAGTTTGCCAAAGCACACCACAGAAAATATATTCGTGAAATAGCAAAAGCTCTAACACCAAATGCTTTGCATTTGTAGTCCATGGAGGTTTCAAGAAGTTGTCCACTAAATCGATAGCAAGTTTCCGTTCCTTTATATGCTGCCGTAACCATTGCTTTAAGTACAACACATCCTGTAAAGCAACATTTCGCTGACACTAAACTAGGAAAATTTTATAACCTACTACGTTCCTTAGTATTTTAAATAGAATATCATTTATGAAAATTTTAAGTGACAAAGTCACTACGTTTGCCATAATCCATATTCGAGAATCGCGTGGCGTTACCCTAATAATGCGTTTTAATAATGGAATTTTTGAGTTGCAGCTTTCTTTCCAACAGTTTGATTTTCAAGCCTCAGAGCTCCAATGAAAGGAAAATATTGCGATGTAGGACTCTCATGCCAGGAGAACGCAGACGGAAAGAAAGCAGGTTCTTATTGAAAAAACTTTATGAAAACAATATGAAAGTTCATATGGTTTGTATCAGATGAGCTCGTATTAGCTAGTTTGTACGAGGTATATTGTATTATGAGAGAATCTTATTTGATTTGCGAGAAAGCAGGTATTAATGCGAGCTCGCTCGCACTCTAGATCATACTGGATCATTCTCGTCAGCTAAAACCGGATAGCGTAAACTTGGCCTACAGCAAACATATCCATCGAATGATATCGAATCGACTTTATTTAGAATGTCGGCAATGCTCGTATTTATGCATGTTTTTTTGCCAATCCATAACTAATTTCCGTTTCTGAGGCTACTGTAAATTTCGGCAAGCGTTTACGGCATTTGAACACGTAGTTAAAGGTAATATTACAAACCTTAAAAACATCTAGTCAAATGTTTCTTTCATACTCCTTTTCGGCAATACAATCCCCTCAACGTTTAGCATTTGTAGTAATGTAGATTAGATCTATATTTGTAGCTAAATCTAGATCAAAAGCTCAGTAAATCATGTCAATCAAAATCAATATCGATGACAGTCTTTAATGTTTTAGATATGCCCACCGTTAACCATTAGAGAAAATGCGAATGTTTTTACGTGTGTCCATGCTTTTTTTCATGTTATATGTTTGAATATTCCTACCAAGCTGCTGATGCACAGACAAGAAAGGAACGTGTTCTTGTAAGAAATGCTTTTTTAAAACTACGAATGAACTTATGGTTTGCCTCAGAAAGGCTTGCTTTAGCTAGCCACTATGATACAGAATCGGTTTTATCCAGCAGATTGACCAAGTTCGTATGCATACATGCTATTTTGCGGCTCCGTATCTAATTTCCGTTTCCGACTATTGAAATATTCGTCAAGGTTTCACTGCATTTGAACACGTAGTTAAAGGGTATACTACAAACCTTATAAACATCTAGTCAAATGATTGTTGCATACTGATTCTCGGCAAAGCAATCCTCACAATGTCTAAGTAGTATTCGCAATAATCTTGACGAATAATGCCTTTAGAGTGTGGCAAGAGGTAGAACTCAGTAAGTCATGTCAAGCAAAATCAATATCGATGTCATTAATTAATATTTTAGATATGTCCATCCTTAGCCATTGGAGAGAATGAGAATGATTCTTTCTGCATGCTATTACTTCATGCTATGTGTTTACATATTACTACCCATGCAGCATCCTACATCCTATGGATATACATATTCACATCCATCAATGGACGTTATGGATGTTCCAAATCTGTATGTATTTAGGATATCCCATGGACCAAAAATTTGCATAAAGTCTCGTTGATAAATCGTTAGCATTTAATGTATGTTCTTAAGACGTCTTATGGACGAGTACATTTGCAACGCCCCTTTCAATCGACTGGCTCGGACTGGCGGGTATTTACTTCATTATGAATATCAGTCCAAAGTCAAAGTAATAATTGACTTACGTATGACTTTGTTTTGATTTTGTTGGTAGTAAGATTACGTAAGATGACAATGGTTGATAAGAAAATACGTAAGCTAATTGTAGGTAAACGTAAGGCGTTAGGTTTAATAAGTCGCACTGCAGGAAGTGACGTCAGTATTTTTTAGCAGTTAGTGAAGTTAGTATTGGTCAGCAAAGTTAGTATATACTAGTGAATATAGGTAATATCTGTCTTAGTATTGTGTAGTGAAGTTGTAGCAGTGAATTATATTTATCTGATGTTGGATGTCCACGATCCATTCACTGAACACAGAAGAGGTTCTTGAACATTTAACACTGAGTGAACACCACCGACCACCAGTGATAAGAAGAGTATTCTTACCAGTTACAGTTACGGTTGACAGTGCTTTACAAGGCAACAGTTTGTTTAAAAGTAGTTGGTAGTAGCAATAGCAGTGATGACTTGATGATGATGACTGTAACATTCAACATTTAAAAGATTGGTGTATACCATCCAGATATATGAATTCAGTACGAATTTGAATAAATTTTTATGTAAAAATTGGGTATCAATAGTTCATAATTTCAATTTTAGCTTTGGTCAATCCAATCATTAATTTTCAATAGCAAACTGTCAACTGTCAATTGTCGAAGGTAAATGCATGTATTGGACGTCTACAAGACATCATATGGACGGCATCCGATGGATGTCTAATGGATCAACCATCGGAGCGTCGCGTGGACATCAAAACGCGAAATAGATCCATCTCTTAGATGTCCATACGACGTTCGTGTACTTCATAAGGATGTCTTATGGACGTTTCGAAATCTTGTTTGATTTGTCTTTGGGATATCCATAAGATGTAACCTTGCTGCCTGGGTACCACGATGTTAATGCGATGCATTAAAGCCCGCATTCGCTAGTCTTCCATTAGCATGTTAATGTGAACTTTATGATTTATGCTTTATGGATGCCAATGTATGTAAACCAAGACAAGAGTTTTTTATACTAAAGGCAAGTTTGATAGCTTAAAGTACATTTTAAAGCATTTTGTTTTATGATTCGTTTCAGAATGGCTACCCTAATTCTTGGCGAAGAACAACAAGAAATGCAAGTAGCAAAACCTTTCACCAACATATTGAGAAGTCTGTCTGTTACTTATCCATGATTGTGTATGGGGTTGCATGTAACACGGTTTAGTATAACACTCGAAGGGTATAGTGTTGATTTACATATTTATACACACGTAGATTTTCCTTCTGTTGATGATAGATGCTCATATATTCTGCACATCTTCCGTATACATATAAGTATGGTGCCGTATTGATCTAGTTTACTTTGCGGGTGACAAAAAATGGAGGACTAAAACAATATGGAATGGCAGGAAAAGTAATTAGTGGTTTATTGAAAAGCTACAATGAGTACCTACATAATATGCTCATTGACTACCCAGAGATGTTCAACATTGGGTACTTAAAAGATTCATTTTTGTATACCAAGAAGATATTGAGATTGAGTGCCTATAGTTTGCTTATTACATGTCTCTCCGAAGGTGAAGAGAGGCATGTTTTAATTTCGTTCATGCTGTCCGTCCGGATGTCGGGCAGTCCGTATGTCCGTCAGTCCGTCAACACCTTCTTGTTAGCACGATAGCGTCCACAGTTTTTAAAAAATTTCAAAATTTTTTTCCCGCTAATCGGTATGTTGTGCCAAGGGCTTGGATGAGTTCGTAGATAAGCAAAAATTTACCTGACCTAACAGGCCAAAGGTAAAGGGTCAAAAAAAAATTCTAAAGCAAGGTGTATGTTGTGATACATAAAAATGAAAAAATGAAGGTAAGGCTGAGAGAAGCGCAACCATGGTATTACCGCAGTTGTCGCGTGACCTATGACCGTTTAAACGGTAAAAACCCGTAAAATAGCTGTATCTTTGAAACGATTTAATATTTTGTAGTTCTGTTTTCACTAATCGATACCTTAGATCAATTGCTTGGATGCGTTCAGAGATAAGAAAAATCTGATTGACCTTAAGGTCAAATGTCAGGGTCAATTTTTTATTTTTGAATAAACTTATGGCATGTGATACAATAAAATGAAGCTAATACTGAGTGCAATTCATCCATACCATTGACAAAGTTTTACTACAAAACTATGGTGACCTATTGGCGGGAAAGTTCAAAACACCACCGATTAAGCTGAAAATCAGTATTTATGGATACTTTGAAGTGCTTAATCAAGTAGTGTTAATAGTTTTTGAAGCTGCCAAATATTTCAAAAGTTATTGGCGGGACACTTCAAAATACCACCGAGTAAGCTGAAAATCAGTATTTAGGGGTACTTTGAAGTGCTTAATCAAGTAGTGTTAGTAGTTTTTCAATCTGTCAAATATCTCAAAAGTTATTGGCGAGAAAGTTCAAAACTCCACCGATTGAATTGAAAATCAGCATTTAGTGGTACTTTGAAAAGCTTAATCAAGTAGTGTTAGTAGTTTTTGAATCTGTCAAATATATAAAAAGTTATTGGCGGGAAACTTCAAAACCCCACCGATTAAAACCTGAAAATCAGTGTGTAGGGGTATTTTGACAAGCCTAATCAAGTGGTGCTAGTAGTTTTTGAATCTGCCAAATATTTCAAAAATTATTGGCGGAAAATTTCAAAACACCACCGATTAAGCTGAAAATCAGTGTTTAGGTGTACGTCAATATGCTTATCATGTAGTGTTAGTAGTTTTTAAATCGGCTAAATATTTCGAAAGTTATTGGCGGAAAGTTCAAAGCATCATTGATTAGTTGAAAATCAGTATTTATGGTCATTTTGGCATGCTTGATCAAGTAGTGATAGTAGTTTTTGAATCGGCCAAATATTTCGAAACAAACTGGGTAACTGGTTTGGGTAACCGGTTTGGGTAACTGGTTTGGGTAACTGGTTTGAGTAACTTGTTTGGGTAACCGGTTTGGGTGCCCGTTTTTGGGTAACCGGTTTGGATAACCGGTTTGGGTAAATGGATTGTGTAACTAGTTTCAAGTAATTCTCGTGATTATAATTATAATTATAATCATAATTATAGTCATAATTATAGTCATTTGTTAGTTGGTATTAGCTGCGTATCTACCTTGCTTGCATGCAATTTATTGTTTTCTTTATCATATATTTTATTATCTAACAAAAATACTCGATTGCCATCTTTCTGGTAAATGAATTTCACTGCGCAACATTATTGTAGCAATAATACGGTGACATAAAACATTTGTCTTGGTGTATTCTACAATTGTGCATTTAAAATTCAGTACACCCACTCGACATCAAATCCTCTACTGTTGTACAATCTGGAAAACTCAACGCTTTCATCAATTATTATTTCTTGGTTTAACCGTCACAACGCGTATTGAAGTGTTCGTGAAAACGCGATAACCCACGACAAATTTCTTCTGAAGGAATATGAAACCCTCAAGCAACTTCATGCCATAAAAGTTTGCACTTGTTACCAACATTGACATACTTGTTATAGGACGCGTGAAGAGTTGCGTTTTGCATTCAAACAGAAATATCAAAACGGAAATTGCCAGAAACAATAAATGAACATAAAATACAACCACTACATTTCCCTCGATAGACACAGATATGAATGATTCTGCTGTTGTTTTTGCAGATGATAGCATATTACTATAGGTTTCTACTCGTTGTTTCCAGGCATCCCACAGTTGCGTCAATCCAGATTCAATAACAGACGCAGCTTGAACTCTCACAATTTCTGCTGGCAAATTTAAATACATAAATGTCCAAGTTTGATAAATTTGTCCCAGTGGCAATTTGCTGGTAGCAATTCTTTTATCATGTATACGCAACTTTTTAAGACCTAATCTCACACGTTCCACGTATCTAATTGAATCGGTAAAAACATCATTTTTACGCTTTGACGACTTTTCAATATAGTACGTAATATTGATCATGGTTACACTTTCTCCACTATTAATTGGATTTTGTTGAAACCTTTCAATTGCAATTTCTGCGTCACGGTAAGTTAAATTAGTATGTTTGCGCAAGTAAAGTTTTGCCAAGGAAGTGTCCATCGGATACCAAAATGGCTTACTGGAAGTATCTCCTTCAAGTTCTTTGTATAGATCTTGGACTAATGACGCTACAGTTTCGTAGTTATATGGCAAAGAAAAAAATTTGAGATTATGCCTAAAAAGTTCCTCAAAAGTTTCAATTTTTTTTGGAACAAGTGGAGACGTTAAACTATCGATATTGCTTCCCTGGTAATTAATAGTCAAAAAAAGCCCAGCAAGAACCCACGCTCCAGTAAGCCACCTAACCTTATCGATAGCTGAGGTGGACTGACCGAATAAAATACAATAAAACAATATTACTGGAGCAACAGAACCTCTTCTATATAATACTACCGAACTTATGATAAACGAAATCAAAGTTATAATCCATGTACTCAAGTCAAACGCACTTATAAAACCAGCAAGTGACAAAAATGTCGGCTTTGAAATTGGAACACACGTAACAAAGTGTACATCATCGTAAGGATTTGTTAACACTGTAGGATTAATGTCTCTCACTACAACGAATTCAGGCATTTTTAATATTTTCGTGTAGGGTGTCGATTTGCTCAGTGTGTGATTAGGAAACATAATTTTTAGCAGTACTAACTGGATGTCATATTCCTTAGCATTCCAATTACGAAGATATGTTTTTGAAGATTTCATGTCCTTTATTTTGCCAACATATGTTATTATTCCACTGGAGGAATGTTTCATGCGAATTTTATTCAACGAATTTCGACTCACTGTGTCACTTCTAAAAACACTTTGAATTCCTGACAGTTTGTATCCAGTCAGTATATTTGTCAAGCAATCAGCTAATCCCATTTGAAGTAAAATCGTGTTGATTTTGCATCTTTTGGAAACGAAATCAACTACTTTCTGGTCATCATTGAAGGTTAGTACTGATGTTTCAATGAGTTGGTATGAACCACTGCTTTCAGAAAATTCAATTAAGAAGCGTAATTTTGTTGGACTTGCTGCAGGTGAATCAAGCCAATTGTTGAAGTAGTTGTGTATGCCAAGAAAAGGTTCTATTTTTGCAGGTGTTACGGTAAATCTTGACTCCACGTAAATGTAATATACGCAACATGGACTCGGCGCGACTTTGTTTCCGTACTGATCCATTGTCTTTCTATATGAAAACCTATAATCAAATAGTGTGTAAAGCAACGTTTTGTCTGCAAAATATAAATGGTCTCCCAAATTGGATGTCGTTTCGGAGCACGGATATGATTTTATGAATATCTGAGCAAAACAAGTTGATCTTGGTAAAGGAGTTGTCCGGAATAAGAATCTGTTTCCACTTTGCAATTTATAGTTCTCTTTGCGACACTCATTTCTAGTGTTCATTCCATTTCTGTGATCAGAAAAGACATATCGGCGTCGGGAAATAATTAAGGGAAAGTTAAATGGCTTTGGAATTACAGAATGCTTATCCCCCTGTCAATTAAAAAAGTTAGCATTATATTTTTGTTTACTACCGGATACTTTTGTTAAGTTATAGTTCAACTTACCTCGAAATCGTGCAAAATGAGATGTACAGAACAATCTTCAAACATTTCTAGACTTTTTTCGAAATCGAGATTGTAATGCAGAGATGTACAAGAGGCCTGTAGGACCACACTAACAAGCACAGCAAATGTAATTTGAGACTTCATTTCAGTCAATTTTTTAACCATCAATTACGTGACTTAACAAATGTCGGTCGATGTTCCCCTTTGACGTAAGGTTTTTGATTTCCTTTTCAGAATAATGTTAAATGTCTCAAAATAAGTGATTTTGAATTGAGGTATCACTACACTGCTTCCTATCTGAAATTAAATTTGATTTTTGTTCTGAAATTGGAGTATAAAGCCTGTATGGTTATGTAAAGGTATTTTGTTTCTGAATATTTGACTTCAGACACTTTTATATATTGCTGATACTAATAGCGTAATAACTTCTAGTTGATCAAAATAATGCACTAATACATAAATATGGTTACCCAATTGTAAGGTTATGCCACCACTGCTTATTATAACCTAAAATTCTGAGGCGGCTGTTGAATATTAAAGATATTTTCTCCAGTCTCTATTCTACCTTGCCGTTGTGACAATACCTGTCTTTATTCAAATGATGAGTTAGATTCCATTTGAGACCAGTCAATGTACTTTGGCAGAAGGTATGGACAGCATTGACAAATTATTTTTCCAAGCTTTACAGTACGATCATTTACTGGTCTATTATGCATACAACATACGCCACAGACTGTAAACTTTTTATAATTGATAAAATAAAAATAAAACTGCATTTTTATAATCGATTCATAACATCACTTGGAATTATACCACTAAATTATTAAACCCTTGATATTGTTGCTACGTTTTTGATGAAAAATAAATATTCACAAACTGTTTACAGTTCAGTCAAACCACCATCGAGGTTTCCAGTGAGTAACAGAGATACAATATATGTAAAATTGTATTTCCAGTTCCTGTATACTTCCAGAAGTTTTTAAATAAGTCGATAACAGGTTTTCGCTCACAAGTGCAGTGTGTTGTTACCATGGCTTCAATTAAAAAACAAACTGTTCATTTTCGTTGCCAATATCTTTTTTGGCAATCTCATGTAATGTATGCAATGTATGCTTGAGATATGCGTGTAAGATATACTTCAAATTGCTTCAGAAATTTGCGATGTAAGTTCCTGATATGAAGAGAGCACAGACAGGGGAAGAACGTGTTCTTATTAGATAAGCTTTCTGAAAACTACGAGAAAAGAACTTATGGTTTGCACTAATAGGCTCGTTTTAGCTAGCTACTATGATACAGAATCGGTCTTATCCAGCATATCGACCAAGCTCGTATTCATACATGTTATTTTGCGGCTCAGCAACTAATTTCCGTTTCGGACTATTGAAAATTTCGTCAAGGTTTTACGACATTTGAACATGTACTTAAAGGTTATACTACAAACCGTATTACCATCTAGTAAAATGTTGCTTGCATACTGATTCTCGGCAAAGCAATCCTCGCAATGTTTAAGTAGTATTCTAGTCTAGACTAGACGCAATAATCTAGTCGAATAATGCCTTTAGAGTGTGGTAAAAGTTAGAACTAAAAATCAATATCGATGTCATTAATTTATTTTAGATACATATGCCCAACCTTAACCATTGGAGAGAATGAGATTGATTCGTTCTGTATGCTATTATTTCATGTTATGTGTTTACATATTACTACCACGATGTTAATGCGATTCATCAAAGTCCGCATTCGCTACTCTTCGATTAGCATGTTAACGTAGACTTTATGGTTTATCCTCTATGGATGTTTATTGTATGTGAGCCAAGACAAGAGTTTTTTTTAAACCAAGGGCAAGTTTGGTAGTTTATAGTGGGTTTGAAAGCATTTGGTGTTCATGATTCGTTTCAGAATGGCTACCATAATGCTTTGCGAAGAACAACCCCAAATGCAAGTTGAAAACCCTTTCGCCGAAATATTCACCTTGAAAACAAACCGTTTTAGCTATCAGATATATCTGTCTTTCTGTTATTTATCCATCATTGTGTATGGGGTTGCATGTAACTCGGTTTAGTATAACACTTGAGGGGTATAGTATTGATTTACATATTTCATACACACGTATATTTTCCTTCTGTTGATTATAGATGCTCATATATTCTGCACATATTCCGTATACATATAAGTATGGTGCCATATATATGGCACCATACTGATCAATATGCATATTGATCTAGTTTACTTTGCCGGTGACAAAAAAATGGAGGTGCGAAACAATATGGAATGTTAGGAAAAGTAATTAGTGGTTTATTGAAAAGCTACAATGAGTACCTACATAATATGCTCATTGAGTACCTAGAGATTTTCAACATTGGGTACCTAAAACGTTCATTTTTGTATACCAAAAAGATATTGCGATTGAGTGCCTATAGTTGGCTTATTATATCCATAATTATTATTCCAAACACGAAACTATACAAAACATTTGTGCAGTAATAAATATATGAAGCAAACCAACACTTGGCAAACCGGATTTAAAAAAATAATATTGTGGAATAAACGTCTTAGTTATTCAATAAGGTAAGCGAGAGATAAAGAGGAGGATAAGTAGTTAACTTTAACTATAGATTTTAATACGTTACTTACAACCGATACGAGGTCATGATTATCTTAGGAGAGAGAGAGAGAACTCGTCACAAGCGCAGGAATGAGTAGACAGAAAAGAAGGCATGATGCAATGGTAAAGAGAGTAAGGCATGATATACTGTTCATATAATGCACATGTTTGAGTAGTCGACTGAATATGATGCTGTTCACTTTGTTACTTGAACTTATTTACGGATTTTTGAGCCACCATTTTCATCAATTGTTGGTTACGCAAGCGCCTTTGACTCGACAACGTGGATTAATATGGTCAAGTCGTTTATAATAAACTTTTTCTTCTGCTATTTGTTATTACATACTTAACGTGAGATCATATATATATCTATAGCACCGAGGGTCAAAACAAAGCGCGCGGTTTTGCCTTAACTATGGCTAGAAACTATTTGGTGGAAGAGGACGTCGCACGCCTAAGCAATTGCTCCTAATTTAGTTCCACGTACGGAAGAATGAAACATAATTACAAGCGCGAGATGTACCTAACGTACCCAATATCCCTTCATAAGAAGAGAATATTTGCGTAGCTACGACTTCATGGAGATCGGCTTCCATTCCTGAATATATACGCTAAACCGTGTCAAAAATGCCTTTTGTCCAACGAAATATTGTTCCATATGTAAGGCAAATGATAACGATGATTTATTTCATGTCTTCTGTAGGTGTATGGTCTATGATCCTCTACGACTGAAAAGAAATAGTATAACGAAACATAAAGTGACTAATCGAAGATTTTTCCACAAAATATTCAAAAGTTATGATTGTGAGGATGTTCACCAAATTTGCTCTTTTGTACGCGCCTCCATGTACAGACGTAACTCGTACCTCAATGAAGCTGCCTAATATCACCTCATCACTTACAAATGCATATTATGCCAAACTTATCTCTCACTGTTGTATTTCACGTATAGTCTATGATATAACATTTATAAACATTTATAATCATTCAATTACGAAATATGTACAAATTGTGTGTGGGCTGTTGGCCCAAGTAATACAATAAATCTAACTCTATATATATCTTTAGGATGTAGCTATTATATCTTTGCAAAATTATCGATTTTTAATAATTACGTTTGCAGTTTCCTAGCTTTGATAATACCAATATTTACAAAGCCAAATTGCCCCAAATTTTTAAGCTTGGCAGGAAGTGCTATGGAGAAGGAGCATGCCATGCAGGCAACATTTGATCAACATACTCACCAAATTTTTATTACCAATCGTACCTAGACGTGAAAATGCCGCATAAGGTAAAACAAATTCCAATTGCAGGAACCGGTAATTATTTATTGATTTGTGAAAAACTACGTTTGCATGTGGCAAACTGTAGGTTCGTTCGCAGTAGATTTGAAAAATTCTGGCTAATAAGAACCGCCATTTCAGCTAAAACGATAAACATTTTACTGCAGTATACTTTGAATAACATGGAAGCCCAGCTTACTTTACATTTACGCTTCCAGGGTAAAGGTACTTTGTGAGAGCTTACAAAACAATCCCAGATTACTTGCAAACTATCAAAGTGAAATGAAAATTAGTACAAATTGTAAAAAACGCTTCGTAATTTTTATGTTTGAGTAGGTTATAATTTGTCAGACTGTAAAAACAGCATTTCCAAGCAATCCAACTCCAACAATATAAAGAAATACGTGTATACTACTATGTATATACACGTAATAAGAAATCATAAAAAATTAGAAAAATGTTCTGAATATAAGGAACATACCGACATTGTAATGAACGGTTTTTTGAAATGCAATAATAAGGAATAAAATCATCTAGAAAGTTTACCGCATTAAGTGTCTGTGAGAATTGACAATATTAAGCAATATACAGGGTTCGTACATATTAAACTTGTGATTTAAACACCATTTGGAACCGAAAACCTGCTATCGATTTAAGTACTTGGCAACTCTTTTCAACACACCAATTGAAACGTGGCTAGAGTCTAGAACATTCTGAGCTAAGCAAAAAAATGTGCTGCATACTATAAACCTGGCTGGTAGTTTGTTTGAATTGAACAATTTCTTCGCCAAAATTATTACGGTTAAAGTAATTTCCTCTGAAGTTCTAGTAGTCTTAAAAGTCTACTGTAATAAAAAAAGTTTTTTTAAACATTGTTAAATAAATCCTTCCTAGCAAAATGAAGTTTTATATAATCAGCATTTTAATAGAAGCTATATTCTTGGGTATCAGTACATCGCAGTATTATAATCTCGAACTTGAAAATAGCTTGAAAATATTCGAGGATTGCTACGCCCATCTAATTTTTCAGGAGTATGAGGTAAGTTTGAATATTTAAGTCGAATCTATAAACATTTTGCCGCAGTAAGACATTAAAATCTGCAATTACTTTTCGAAACCAACTAGGATGATAAGCACACAGTCATCCCGAACCCATTGAGTTTCCCATTAGTTCTGACGAGGCGGCGCTTTAAACTACGTCAAAAGACGGGAAGTACAAAAACGTCAACGAACTGTCAAAGTCACAGATACACAATAGAAAGCAAATACAGGTTTCTGTCAACCCCAGCTCCTTCACCAAAATCAACCTGTTCAGTCCAAATACTTATTCACTCCTTTCCTTGCTCAGAAAAGCGGGAAAACTATGAGAGAGGTTTGTATTCTGATGTATCCAGAGCAAATTCAATGATGCTTACACAGACCGGGCATCAAAACTTCTATTCCAATTTGGGGTTCTGGAAAGCAGCCAAACATATCGAATCGTTAATACAGCAATCCTATCCTGTCTCGATAACTACGGTTTTTACCACTTTCTTTTGAGGAATAGCCAGACTTCTATTGGAAAATATGAGACATTATCATCTTTTCTTCACTCAACACGGAATAAATATAAAGCGTTTTTCGATCCTGTGGCATACGACAGCAAAGCAGACCGATATTCCCTCCTAATAAGTCGCTTGCTACATTGTTCTTCTCAAATTTTAACATATTTTGGAAACATAAATGGGAAGTTGCACGCAGTTGAATACCTCCAAAATTGGAAGACAGTTGGGTTTGACGTCGAACCAATATTTCTAAAAATTATGTTTCCGAACTACACAATCGTGCAGCGAACCCGAATGACAGAAAAAATGAAACAATTCCCCAATTTGTTATGTGGAAAAGCGTAAATCCTGCCGTAATAGCAACTCCGAATGACTATGACGCCATTCATTTTGTAACTTGCGTACCAATTACAAAGCCAACATTTTTATCTCGTGTTGGTTTTGTAAGTGCTTTTGATTTGAGTACATGGATCATTATTTGGCTTTCATTTCTAATGAGTACGTCTTTAATGTATTTTTTAGTACAAAAAAGTCTAAAAATGTTCCTTTACATAAATTAACCTTCATTTACGACATTCTGGTAGCCCAGTCGACGTCAGCAATTGACAAAGTTAGGTGGGTAACTGGTTCATGGGTGCTAGCAGGATTATTCCTTACTTATATTTACCAAGGCAACAATATTGATCAGCTGACGTCACCACTGGTACCAAAAAAGATTGAGACATTTAAAGAAGTTTTGGGCAGTAAACTTACTATTTATTCGCACCCAGAATATTTTGAGGTAATAATGACATCTTTCACAACGGAAGAATTGAGAAAATATGATGAACCGATTTGGTTTTCTATTGATACTAATTTCGCACATATGTACATTCGAAAAAATGTAAATCTTACTGTAGATGAGGCAGAAAAATCTATTAGAACTTTTGTATATGAAGCTGCTAATGCAAGTGATAGCCTTAAGACGATTGATTCTGAGTTCTTTATCAATCAACTGGCATTGTAGGCGTCAAATATCGACAGTTACTCGTACTCGGCGGCCAGCCTACATAAGGTTAAAAATGTCTAAACTTCTCGAAGGACCAGTTCCGGCAGGAACAACTTTATAGAAACAATCACGGCAGGGGACTGCTCCTATCTTATTTCCTAGTCACTTATGGGGATTATTCAC
>JAANSM010002107.1:0-16031 GCA_036850725.1 Orchesella villosa
GAAAAGCTAATCGAACAAATGCTCGCCGTATATATGTTCCTTAAAATGTTAGGTTGTGCCAAGGTGGAACCCTTTTCTTTTGAATTATGCAAACCGTATTGATGCTTTCGGGGAAATGTGCTCTCATCATCTGTCCTTGCAGATGATAGTGAAGTATTATCATAGCGTTAGGTATTATTACGGAAAACCGGCAGATGCAACTTTTCCCATGATTCACAATCAGTATAATATGCATTTTCAAGTTGTATATGGTTTGGACGAAATGATATAATAGTTCACTTAAGTCCAATGTACACGGTTTTCCCAAATTTGGGGAATATCGAGTCGATGTAATTAGAATTTATTCATATGCCATGCATTTTGAATGTGACTAACCAATATTTTCCAGACATCAGATTACATAGTTGATAGTATTTTCATAGCAATTCGGGAAAGTGTGTCGATTTTTAAGAGTTGTTTTGGATTTTCGTTCCACAACAAACAATCATAAAAAAAGTCCGTATTTTGTATGAGACATGTATGACGTTAATGCATGGGATTTAACAAAAAAATCTTTAATACTCTAGTAAACCAAAAGTAATATGAATGTTGCTGGAAAAGTATGATGAGAAAAAACATCTGCATTTTCACGAGCTATCACAATCACAATCTGCAGAAGCCGTTTCGGCAGGTTTGTCATTGTCTGCTTTAAAATACCAATGCAATGGCACACAACTCTGTCTTTTTCCTTATGTAAGTATGAACAATCGAACACATTATCTTGTTCACCCTTTTTATTGTCATTATTATTACCACCGCTTTAAAGATTGTGATCAATAGTTTTGCGATTGTCCCTACTTTTATTGTAACAAATGAGGCGATGCGATATCAGGCTATTCGCTTGTCTATCACAGATAAGCGGTTCCAGCTCACTAGAACACAGCGCAGCGTCTGCAACTTGGAGTGCCAAAAAAAATCTCCAGACTGGAACAGGAAAACATCTCCGATTGAAAGATCTGTCTCCTCCACATCATTTCACATGTAGGACCACCCCCCAAACAAGACAGGGATTATACTTGAAAAATTATTGGTCTTTTTTCTTATCCTTGTGCGAAATGTTCATTTTCCAATCACAATCAGTCAGACTGACATGCAAAAGTGGTTGACTTGGGAAAATGGAAAATGCACCTTTTACAATACTTTTGTGGCGTCTATCAGCTATAATAAAAAGTGTTTGGGATTTATTTCTGTTAGGTAAAGTAGTATGATTTTATATGCATAAGAATGTGTAGATTGTGGGATTACCATGTTTCCTGCGGTGGCCAAGAATCTAGGCATTCGCGTGGAGGAATTCCATTTCTCATTTCATACCTCCACAAATGACATAAACACACACGAGCGCATCACCACTTTTTGCGATTATCCCGTTGAACGGGATAAAGCGGAAAAGAAACCAAACCAAACTCGATCAACACTGCACACTTACATTTTTTGTTGGGAAGGGGTATTCGGATACATTTCTAAATCATAACCAGCAGTATCTACTTACATCCATGTTTGTCTGCTGAAGCCAACGTTCTCTTCGCATAGTGAGAACAAAAACTGAAGCCAAACTTGTGGTGGGGGACTAATGTACAACAGTACAGACAGACGAGGGTGACGACGAAGGTATAATCAATCTTCCGTCCGTTTCTTACAATCTTTAAAGATAGAACAGATTCATTCATAAGAGTTTTTGCACATTAAATTTCTTACATTTGTCAAAACATCAAATCCAACATTGGTTGAGTTTGAGTGAGAAGAAGAATAGCTGGGGAAATAAAAGCTAACGTTACGTACGTAAAAACGCTAGTTCGCATATAACAAAATGGTTAAGGATATGGCTGTGCTTTTCTGTCGGCCGTATCGGAAAGATGAAAACATCAGTTTTTTCCCTTTTTTGTGTCGAGATGAGAATGAGAGCCGACCGACGGAACTCACAGGGTTTCTTGCCCTCTTGAAAAATATGGATAAGGATGATACGATGAGAGAGCGATGATGATGCTTTTGCCTCTTTAGATTTTGATGTGATAGATGTGGGTGGCAATCGCGAGATATATAGGTTAGATTATACTTTCTTTGTTTGGGCCTAGCAGCAGAAAGTGTGTATTACTATTATATTTACATTAGGCATAAGGTATCCATCTATCTTTCTCTACCTTTTTCTGTTTTGTGTACAAAAGGAAAAGCTTGAATTTTGTAAGAAGCCTAAACATTATTCCTCTTTCCGTCTTTACACTCCAAGTCTGTGCTTTTCCTAGTTTGAGCTCCTTTTACAAGAGTGAAAGAGAAATGACTGACAGCACCGTCGTCAACTTGACTGCTTTTACTTACCGTTGTTAAAGTCATATCTTTTTGTTGCAAAACTTAACAATAAGTACACATGTTATGTTAGGTATTACTTACGAAGCCGAAGCGCTAAGTGCTCTTTTTCCAAAAAAAAATACGTGCCTATTCCCGCTCCTTTCAGACGAAATGAAAAAAAAATACGAATAGATTGTGAGAGATATTTGTGAAGGAAATTCACAAAGGAAAGGAATTGAAAGAAGGGGAGCAGTCATGGAATGATATGTTATCGTATATGAAATGATAATCACGTCGAAAAAGGTTTCGACTTTTGTGTGCATTTTTTTAGACTTTGTATTATTCATTTTTTGAAGTTATATAATTCCATATGAGTCTTGATTCAGGTAGCTTTTATGTGATATGTTTCTCCGATTTCGATTTCCCCACTGGATCCTTTTCTTGATTTTTATTGACTGCAGTGTATTCATATCTTCAAATTATTAAGATGTGGAGTGGGAAGCTTGTCCTGAAAATGCGAACGAAAAGAAATGATCTACAAATTATCTTTCTTGAACGTGGTCTTCCACAAAGTTATTGTAGATGAAGTGAAGTTTGTTACGCCGTCAATGGTAAAAGGCAATAACAGAATGATGTTGTATATAAACATTAGGCTCAAGGCTCTCGTTCATATTGAGTTTTGTATATGTTTATTTGTACTTATGTGAAGAAGATGAATGGCTGAGTAAATGTGAAGTGAAACAGAAGTTACTTTCTGCCAACTTTCCCCATCTTTAGAACATAGAACATGCCTTGACACAGATACATACAGATGTGGATGGTTCTGGTTAATTTTTATTATTAAAAATCCATATGCATGAAGTTTGAAGCTCTCCAGCAGAATTCCCTACATTTTTATGTATTGGAAAATTCTTCGAGACTATATGGTGCACATGTAGTAGTTTAGATGAAGTCTAAATAATGGATAACAGTGAATCTAATAACAATGTTTAAGCTCCGTAGTTAAGACGGAGAGTAGGGAAAGTAAGAAGTTGGGTTAGACGCATTTCCCATCGCTTTTCCCTTCTACACAATTTGTGGAGTTTAGTTTGTCACATTAAGGTATTCTGGTTGTTAGTCTCTTGTTCGTGCATGTCACTCACTTGTCCTCCTATAATGCATGCATGGTTTGGTGTCTTCTTAGCGTGCCAAAAAAAAATTGTAGAAGAAAAAAGGTGGAATGCAGCTTAGCTGTGACTAGTAATAGATGGGAGTTCGTTGGAGGAACAGTTTCATATGAATAATGCCACCATCGATGCGAATAATCTTTCCAGATCGCTATTCTAGGGAATATAATAATGAATTCACCCCTCACTTCGATGAGGATCAGATATTAATGAGATCAGCTTGAAATGATGCCGTGAAATTCCAACGAAGTTGCTTTTTACTTCTTACCATCTACTGCCTCCATGAACACAATACATATACCCCGTAGCCCCGTGTACGTATACAGTGTTGGCTTTGTCACAATATTACAATAGCTTTGTTACAAGTTTCCAAGCTTTCGCTTCAGATGATGATGGTATGCTTATGGTTGACTTTTCTACTGGCTGGTGGTGTTGTGTGCTAGTGCTATACACTTCTTTAGGGCACGTAGTAACGTTCATTGTGAAAGACGGAGAATGGAGAAAAGTCTGAAGGGAAAGCGACGTCAAGCAACTATCACTCGTGTAAGCATTTGTAGTAGCTTGAGTTTAATAGGGACAAATTATTAATGAAGGATGGTGTGGTAATGGAGTAATGTGATAATTAATCTATTCCATGAACTAAAAATCCTATGCATGAATTAATTACTTGCGTGTCGTAACGCTCCTTAATGATGATGGGTGACTACGTGGTGACAACTTTGATCCTGATGATGGTTTATGACGGGGATGAAGATATTTAGGGAGGACTGGGAAGAGTGCGACTTTGTTATACATGTTGCACTAATTCTAAATGGGGGAGTGGGAGTGGTATCAACAATGGAATTATATATAGAATATTGTTATGTAAGATGGGATGATCATAGTATACAAGATTTTAGAAGAAAGAAAGATTGAATAAGCATTAAAAGATGACTTAGTGACAAGGCTAACGGATGTGAAAGTGGGATAAAACCACGTTTCTTTGTAGTATGTGTAGGAAGCAGGATGTACTTCAACACGTTTTGGAAAAGGTAGTGAGTAGTTTTCAGAAACCATAAACCTAGTATTGGATAGTATTATTGGAATGTTTGGGACTCTAGCTTATCGTTATATATTGTTGTCTCAATGAATTGATTAATATTCTATTAAGACTTTATGGGCGGTGATTAATTGCCAGTCCTAGTCTAGATTGGAGAAGAAATTCCATTGAAGATTCATGCAAGTTTGAGCGATAACCATTGCATCCGTCAAAGATTTTGCAAAGGAATTCCATAGGATAATGTTATTTTGATCAGTCTCACGTTTAAGGGTTTAATGTTTGTTTGAATATGAAACGATGCACTATTAAGATATTTTAACGGGCTAATACAGGAAAGAGTTTGTCATGGATTGGACACTAACGCCGTAGTGTTAATGATGTAGAGCTTGAGCTTTTGGTTATGCTTGGAATGTTGCAGCTTGCAATTAATTTTAATACAATTTTCAATCTCAGCCATCATTCTAAAATATGTCTTTTGTTTTATTTGTTTACAGAACTCTATTCGACACAACCTCTCCCTACACAACAAATTCATCAGGGTCCAGAATGAAGGAACAGGCAAGTCATCTTGGTGGATGTTGAACCCAGATGCTAAGCCGGGGAAAGCAGCCCGACGTCGTGCTACAAGTATGGAGACAAGCAAGTATGAGAAGAGAAGGGGTCGAATAAGAAAGAGAATTGAAGCTTTGAAGAATGGCACAACTGTCTTGGATACTCCGAGCCCTTGTTCTTCGCTTGGCGAAGGACTTGACGTATTTCCAGGCAGTGATGAATCACCTTCGGTAAAGTTCTGCATTAATTTTTCTATGAAAACTTAAATTCTGTCACGAGACGTCTAAAAATTATATCTTGTGATTAATGAGCTTTTTGTGTGGTTGTGAACAGGTACTGCACAGTTTCTCACAACTTTCACCAGACTTTCGCCCGAGGGCAAGTTCAAATGCAAGCTCATGTGGTCGGCTAAGTCCAATACTTGGTGTGAATGAGCCAGTGATAGATCTTCATGACAATCAAGTTCCACCAATGTCTCCGTGGAACTTAGATTATTCTCCATTCGTACCTAGCAGCACGAACTCATACGCGTCTTCAAATTTGAGTTCAAGTGACCGTTTTGGAGCTGAGCAACTTGCTGGCAGTCTTGCCAATACGATGAAACTTAATGATACTAACTGTTTCCTACCTGGAGCTGTACAACCTACTCCCGTTCCTGTTACCGAGTTCAACAATACTCCATACGTGCTGCAGGTAAGCTTTAAAAATTTATCCTGTCCAGAGTTTAATGAGAAATCGTGTCTATATGAGGAAAAAATATGTTCTGTTCCATTTAGAATTTCCAGCAAGCTCAACCTTCTGATTCAACAAATTCAGCTAATTCTTCATTCCAACACGTGGGTGCAAATGGAGGTGCTACTGGAGGGTATGTAAAGTTGGAGCCATCAAGGGTAATTCATAAATTCCAAGTTTCGTTGAGTTGATTTGTTTTGCTGGTATATTACCTAAGGATATACTGAATTTCTTCTATTGTTTCTACACAGGAACATCAAGATTACTATCCGAATTATAGCCAACTTCATGACAGCAAACTTCAGTCCATCCCGTCATCAAGTGATTTGGATTTCAACATAGAGTTAGGTCAGTTTGATTGTGATGTAGATGAAGTTTTGCAGACTGAGCTAAATCTGGGAGGTGACATTGATTTTAACTTCGGAAATTCAATGAGTAATGTAGTCACTACGCAGTCAGGTCCTTCAACGGTGTCTCATCTTCATAATGGAGGTAATGTGTGTATTCTTTGGTAGCAAATTATTGTAGTTAGAAACAGATTTCGTAACGTGATAACTAACAATTCTAGGTCCTTTTTAAATAAACAGGAACAATGACGCTTGGAAATATCGTCAATGGAGCAGGGTCAATTCAACATGCAGGACCACCTACAAGCTTAATTCATCATCATGCATCGAATACTACACCAACTACAACATCAGCTTTCAACAACCACCAGCAAGCCATGGTTGGTCCACCTGGACAACAATGGGTTCATTGAAGGAACAGCTACTAAATAAGTTACTAATTACCACATGTACACAAAACTTAATCTAAAGTTTAGATATTTTTGGCAGTCATATACATAAGATAGTTTATGGTAGTTTGGCAAAAATGTGAGGACGTGCATGGACAAAGGAACCGTGTTAATTAATTGTGTTAGATTTAGTCAGATTTATAATAATATGATGATGGCGTGAGAGCTTCGTTTTCATGTGGCAAGTTTTATGTCGTACCAAAATGTAGTAACACTTTAAAACAATTATTATTACAGTTGAAACTTGATGAGCAAACAAAATTACTT
The DNA here is from genome assembly GCA_036850725.1 of Orchesella villosa. Lineage (NCBI taxonomy): Eukaryota > Metazoa > Arthropoda > Collembola > Entomobryomorpha > Orchesellidae > Orchesella > Orchesella villosa. The sequence goes on from JAANSM010002107.1 coordinate 6,875, forward strand.
GTCAAAAACCTTGAGCTATTTTTAAATCAACTTACGATTACAATCCATATTTTTATCATGATTAGCTATTAAACTACTCATAACAGTACTCATTGATTTAGCAGTTTAAAAAGTAAGAAGAATTGGGGCTTTGTTCCATGAAAATATAGTTCTCTATAATCATTTGAAACAACTTGAGAAAGGGTTTTTACAAAGTGAATAATGAAACTTAAGTATCCTGAGAATTAAGAATACTTTTTTACTTGAAATGATAGTGGTACACACGTTATAAAATGGTCTTACAAATACAAAAGGTGGGTTCTATCTAAGTTTGGCCTTTGTAGGGACTAAAAAGGAAATTGATCCGTCGAAAACACAAACTACTTGAACATTGAATGTTTTGCTGGACTTTGAATGTATGTGAAATTGGATGCATATACCTCTATTATGTTATGTATTTCGTCGTAATTAATAAAAATGAAAATTGTGTATAAAAATCGAATGGGAGTTTATGGAATGTATACAGGTTTTCAAGTCACTTTCCTTGTGACTAAACTTAATTGAAGCATGCTATTACTGTCGGTTGTTGCGGTATAAAGTTAAAATTAAGGATTATTATTGGCCCGAGTATTGTAACAATACAACCACGTCCTACATTAGAAACAAAAATGCTATAAAATATGTTAGGTATATTGTATTTCATTATACTGAACCGATACCGATCCAATAGGAGCAACATTAATTATACATACGTTGTACAAAAAATTGCAAAAAAGGTATGAAATGCGCGTCATGTCAAAAAGAAAAAACTATTATAACATGTAACTGAAACAGAAAAGAATATATTGTAATATATGGCTACTAGCGCTTTAGTCTTGTAAATTTTAACAGTTGTAGTCGTCAACTATGCTATGAATTTCGAAAATAAAACTATATATTTCAATTTCTAAGTTTTGTGAAGTAGAGAAAGTGATTAGTATGTAAAAATCGTCTAATTTAGTACCTTGAGACTTGTAACTTGTATAAATCAATTTAGAAAAGTACTATATAGAACATGTACATATTAGAGTTGTCGTTGTGTATGAATTTGTTATAAAATGTTTTGTTTGTACAAAACTGTAAACTTGTAGGGAGACTATTGTTATACTATGAACATATATATGTAAAAGTTTTTTTCGTTAATTATTTTCAAAGCTATGTTTCGTTGATCGTTATATACATATATACAGAAAACTTATGAATATAAATATTATATATCATATGTATTTGGGTGTAGAGTGTCCAAAATCAAAACATGTAAATGTATGTATGCAATGTCATTAAATTACTTTTATGTCTGCATTACATATTACACTACACACATATAGTTAATATGTGTCTGTATATTATAATTTACAAACATTTTTGTGTGATACAAAACAAAACGCTCAGTTACAAGAATAAAAGTTATCTATCTTAACTGAACAAAAGAGAGAAAGCATAGTATGCATATGCTTTATTCAAATAGGAAGAAAGAAAGGTACAAGATTGATGAAGAATATAATTTTGGTCAAGTCGAGTAAGAGATGAGCCATGAGCTAATCTGTCAGGCTAATTCAGGTATGTCATATGTCATGTCATGTGTATATTAATATACATTAAATTAGCTACTACAATAATACTTAAAAATGTGGATCAACAAAATTCCGTAAAGAGTCAATTTTTTATCATTATAAATCCCTGAGTGCGTTTTAAACTTAAAAAGGTACTGGAATGGAAATGGAATGGTTAAAAGGTTAAAAATACATACATTTACAACGATGATATGTGAATTATGGTATAACAGTGTTTAATTATTATCAAACTATATATTATAATACTGAAAGTATCTGAAGAGCTAAAAATGAAAACGGGCAAGAAAATTGGAACCCATTTTATTGTACTACCTGAAAAAGCAGAAATTAAAGTTTGAGTCTCTTGATGTCTTTTGCTCTAATTGGTCATTCTGTTTATTACATGGAAATTCCATAAAAGTTTAATACACATTCATTATACCCATTTCAGCTTCAGCTTAACTTTTATACACACTCTAACCAAACAACCTTCCAAAGTCATGCGTATTTGCTTTTCGCATCATATCCGTCCTCTGCAAAAAAAACATTTTTTTATCGGCAACAGCATACATTGCAGATAGATGCACCTCTTCTATTCATTGCTCGAATATTATATTATGCATATAAATCCCCTACTTCTCTTTTTTACGTACACAAAAATCTCCGTTCGAACACGTACTGACGATCCGTGATCCGTCTGTTTATGTACATTCACCCTATCTGCATTGCATTGGGATTTTGGGTGTTCATTTCATAACAATAAGGAAGCATATGAAATGCTGACAACATCAGCATACACAAGACAGATAGCAGCTGACGACAAGTGTTTTTAAAAAACATTGTCTCTCTTTGTTTGATATTATTCTCGTGCTCTTTCTCACGTAATGAGCAACTTAATCCTGATCTGATACCGTGTTTTTACTGCATGATTTCCATCGCCTAAAAGTGTTTATCATCCACGGACCCACGTTAAAATATCAAAGTTGAAAGTTTGCTCGGAGAAACAACCTACACCATAATAATTTGACAACGGTTGATGGTTGATGGTAAGAGGTAAGTGCTTTCTATTTTCAGGTTGTTTTTTATCCTGTTGCGTTCCCTAAAAAAATGGTCTTCTAGTTTAATGTGTTTTTTTATGAAGTGATGGAGAGTTGTAGGTAGTGGTTGTAGGAGGACATTCAGTGTTCAAGAAAATAAATCGCAATTTTCTCTAGTTCCTGTCCCCCACTGTCTAGTATATTATTGTTAAGATCCATTGTCAAAGGCTGATTGTCATGTCACATTTATAGGCCTATTGAATCAATTCATTCTCGTCTCACATCTCACGTCTCACCTTTTCCTTTCTTGTCCCTACTTCCTGTTCCTTCTCCACCTAATCTGGTTTCAGGGGGTATTAGGGTGTCCTAAGAATCTGCGTCAAATTCCCGCAATAAGCTTCAGCTAGCTCTAGCTAGAATAAGTAATGAAATAAGAATGACCGATGTTTCCTTCATCCTTCGAGTCGGAGGAACTAGGAGTGTGAGTGAGTAGCAAGTGGCATCATCCTTCCTTCTTCTAGTAAAAGCTCTTGTACTTTCCAGTTAGTGTCATGAGGTTCAGATTTTTGCTAGAAATATGTAGCATCTTCCTCTCCTTCGTGTATTGTTGGAGGTATGGAGTAATATCGCATCGGTTGTCGGTTATGGGGTTTGTTCTCAAGCAAATGTATGTAGGTAGCTTGTGTGTTGTACGAGGTTGTAGTTTGTAGTAGGTACCCCCGAAGAACGAACTTGCCATTGCCATTTGACTAAAGTATTACATCATATCGTTCATGATGATGATGATGATGCATCAGTATTTTACAGTACCATACGAGACCAGTGGTAGTACCAGGTTGTGCTAGGAAGAAGGCGAGAATAGAGTATGGAGTATGGGGGACCTAGAAATCAGGAGGAGAGCTCCGTATATACACAAAGTGAAGTTGGAAGTAGCCGAGTGTGAAACTATGTGAGTCAAGTTAAATCCGATTTTCTCTTCTTTTTTCAGAAGGAGACCTTTCTCTACAGAAAAAAGGAGTTGAGCTCAAACTGGGTCTAGTTGATGTTGATTTTGCTGGTGGTTGTGTGTGGTAGTTGAAGGAAGAAGTAGAGGGCCGAAGAATATATAGTGCATTGTGAGGTTGGAGGTTTTGCAAGAAAGAAGGAGAAAGGGAGTAAGAGCAAGCAGAGCAGAGAGAAGAAGACGAGGAGAAATAGCTACATAAACATAAAGGGAGGATATATATAGGATAAAAGAAATAAGAATAGGAGAGCTGTGGTCTTCTATGTGTGTGTTCCCTGTTCTTCTGAGTAAGTAAAAGTAAGTAATAATATGTGAGTTACGCATATATTAAATGTATGTCGTAAGATATCACACATATAGAGACACTTATTTCTGCTTTACTTGCGAATTTCACTTCTCTCGCTGAACTAACTCACTTTCTCTCTCTCTCCCTTTTCTCAGTCATCTGCTGTTACTTGCTCGGGTCCCACTTAAACTTCCTCGTATAAAGGGCAAGCAAGAGAGAAGAGTACAAGCTGGAAAAGTAGACGTAGTTGGTTTGGAGTGCTACTGGTGCTACTGGGTCTGGGCTTTATGTGGAAAGTGTGTATCGATCGATCGATAGGGAGGATCCCCACTTTTTAGCCCTTCTGTTTAGTTGAAGAGTTTTTGGGCTTGTGTCGTCTTTCGTGTTAAGTATTTTAGGAGAAAGTGTGGACGTGGTGGATATATTGGTGTTGGTGATAATACCGTAGCTACTGCTCCTGCTTCCTGCTACTCGTTTTGGGTTTTGGTGTTGGCTCTCTTGTGAACGAAGACGAAGGAACAGACGGTCAGAAAATCAAGTCATCTTCCTCATCATCATCATTTTTATTTCCTCCTCTTCATTATCATTCAAAGGAGGGGAAGTTTATAGAGCAGTTGCCAAAACGGAGAAGTTTAAAAGAAAGTCAATTATCCACCTTGAAACCCTTGTACTCTAGTTTTTAATACTCTTAGGTTTGTAGTAAAAAACAATCGACCATGTTGTCCGGACTGACTTCGCAGCTTGGAGGGCTAATGGGGAAGAAAGCCCCACCAGAAGAAGCTGCGGGTGGAGGTGAAAGTAATGCTAATTCAACGGCACCTACTGCTGCGGGTGGTGATACCAGTACTCCTGCAGGTGCCGATGGAACGGCCAGTTCAACAGCCTCTAGGTTGGTTTCACAACATTCCTTCATTTTGTAGAGTAATTCTAGTTGCATTTATAATTGAATTTTAGGTATACGGCCTATATTTGAGTAGTTGGGAGATCACTGATTATTCTTTAAAATTTGAATAGTGTATTGACTTCAGTGACAAACTCAATTAAATTACCATCGTGGTCAATGTTTGGAGGAGCAAAGAAAGACGAAGAGCCTACAGCAGCAACAGAAGCGACAGAGTCAACGCCAGCACCAAGTCAGGAACCACCAGCTGAAAGGGGACGTATAACCCCTGATAAGGGGTCTGACGGTTCCAGTGCAACTGGTGGTGCTGACTCGGACAAAGAGGTACGTAAAACCAACAAGGTCCCACCCGAGGTAAAAACACCCACTGTATGTTGTCTGTCCACTATTTCCCTTGATGTGCGCCTCCGTGCTTGTAACTAATGCGATAATTTGATTTCATGCAAAAACCATAAGCAGATTCCTGAAGAAGATCCTGCTGCAGAAAGTACTGCAGCAGCTGGCCTAGGAAAAGTCAAAAGTTTGGGTATGTCACTGTTTTCATCGATCAAAGGAGCTGGACAAAAAATAAAAGATACGGTATGAAACAAGTGGTAGTAGCTTAGCTAATATTAGGGAATCAACAAGTTTAAAGATTGTGAAAGTGAATTGTTTACTAGTTGTTGTGTGCATTGTGCTTGCAGAATATCTTGAGTGAATTTCAAAAAGAGCATGATTCATTTCTAAAGTCAAGAGGTTCCAAAGGTGATGCTGCACTAGCACCTTGGGTGGGCCACCCTAAGGAGGACGCCCTTAAAGAAGAGATTTTGTCACTATCAACGGTAAAATGGAGAATTTAAATAAAAGCTGAGTTGTAAACTTTGAAGGGAATTGCCGTGTGGAACCTACTGATTGCAAATTTTTATTCAGGATCGAAGAAATTTTGTGAGAAGTCCACCTAGTGGAGTCTCATTTGAATGGGATTGGGAGCAGATGGCGCCTATCGCTAAAGCCATCTTAAAGGATGATCCGAACTTAGAAAAGATGAGATATGACCTAGTCCCTAAAGTAATTTATCACAATTTAAGCTTGAAATTATTACAGTAATCCTACAGTTTGTTTGTATAGATAATAATAATCCACTTTTAACATCCGTGTAGGTCGTTTCAGAGGAGAATTTCTGGCGTAATTACTTCTATCGAGTTACTTTACTCAAGGAATCAATGAGTGAAGATGGTATGGCTGTTGAAAATTAAAATATGATTTCCAAGAATTTGCAAATTTATTTCAAAAAATGCAAATTTCAATTCGTAACTGTATCTGTTATCAGAATCGGGTAAAAAGAAGCGCGACAGTATTGATACCGACGAGGAAGATATAGAGAAAGAACTCAATGAAGAACTCAAGTCCTTTGAGGTTTGTGATTCGAAAAATTGAAGATTTCCCTTAGAAGTTTCAAGGTGATTAGAATGAATTTTTTGTCGGAATTGTAGGTAGTCGACAGTTCCTCAGCAAAAAAGTCAGAGGTTGATGAGAAAGAACTTGACTCACTTCTTGATCTGAAATAAACTGTCTATAAACAACTCTATTGCCATTATATCGACTTTACAGGATAGGATGCCTACTACAAATATGCAGGCTATTGTTCTGTAAGATTATACTGTGTAATCCAATCAACTACGTTATAACTACTAACTTACGTCTAAGTTCTAATTATGTGCAAAAAATACGTATGAATATCAGTCGTGAAACTGAGAAAAAAACAAGCAACATTCCAAAGCAAATTATTGAACGAGTCAAGCTAGGCGTAACTAATTTAAATCTTTAAAAAAAGCAAAAAAAAAATCTTTAAAACGACTAAGGCAAAACTCGTTGATGATGATCATATAAATATTATTATGAGGTACAGATTTTGAACGGCTAAAAATATGTATGTATCTTAATGATATATTATGTAATATTATCTTTAAGTTTTATTTAAGGAACAAGATTCAACAAAGAGACAGAGATATATAAGTTGTTATGTTTGAAAAACTGCAAAAAACTGGTTCCGTAAACTTTTCCCCATTCAAAAAATATTATATATAAGATATAATATTGCGTCGTGGTAAGTATGTAGGAGAAAGAGAGAAGGATGAACATGTGTGTGTGTTATCTATCATAAAATTGTGCTATATTAGCAGCGAGTTGTTGTTGACAGAATTATAATACGTAATAAAATCTTGAACTCATGGACATGTTCATAAGTAGTGATATATTAGGAATTATTCTGTATGTTTCTCTGATTATTTATTCCAAGATGTTGGAAAAAACGAGACTGTGTGTGCAATCAGTCGGTACATATTTGCAGGCGTGCTTTATCCTTTCATCATCTCGTTCATTCATTACCCATTTACGTCATCACATAGGCTTTGCTTTGAGCTTTGAGGAAAGGGTTACGCAACCCAACCCTGTATTTTGTGTACAGTACAATTATTATTACTCCAGGGCTACTTGGTTCCGCCTCATATATGTGAGACAATGTTGGCTCATCAACCAAGAAGACATTAATACTCATTTCCATTTACAATTGAAGCTCTCTCATTATTAAATCTGGAAACGTCTGGTTTGCTTCTAGTTAATCTGCTTAGTTTGACTTGACTTTCCAGTTGTATAGTTTCTTTCCAGCAATAGAGTCATTCACAACTGACTTTCTCAATAGGGAAAAGTTTCTTTCTGCATGTTTTTCACATAAGAACATTGATCCACAGGTGTTGTGTGTATGTTTGCATCTTTCACTCAGCAGCAATCAAAGCATTCTTCTAATAGCAATAAAGGGGAAATGTCTCAAGCATAATATACCTACGCAAGTGGTTCCTTCCTTCCTTGAGCCATAAACTCTTCCGACATCATTGGGGAAAACAGTTGTATGACAATCCGAAGGTGATGTTTTCCTTGTAATATCCTTGCTCTTGTCTGCACTCTCCACTGCACGTTGAGCATTCTTCTGTGGAATGTAATGTAATCTGGGAAGTGCGGAGATTTAGGAATTTCTTGTTGATGGTGACTATTGCTCCTTGATGACAATATAATAACAATGTATGCATGAGCTATTGAGGTTATGAAGGAAATGGAAAGCTCTATATGGAGGAAGCATGGAAAGCAAGTATCATCATCATCGCCTCCCCTTTCTTCTCCAGATTGTAAGCTGAGTTGAGTGGAGTGGATGAGAAGATCGACGAGAGCTGGTTATGTGGTATAAAAGCGTATGAAATTTCATGGAAAGGAAGCGAAGTGCTCTTCATTAAGCTGATGCCTCTCTTGGAGTCTCAAAAGCGGTTTCCATATCCCAGAACTATCATTATAGTAAATGTAATAATTTCACACACGAATTCCCCGTTGACGTATACATTACTTTTGTACCAGTTATTATTAGAGGATGATGGGATAATACGATACGGACGAACAGAACAGAGACTTTGTCTCAAATAAAAGTAATATAAGAATGTAACTTGGCTGCTGACATTGCATAATGGGTAATCGAAGAATGCAGCATGGTATTATATCATTCATCTCTTGATCATTAATCAAATTGAGAGAGATATACGTATACATAATATATGCATATATTTTGCATGCAAAAAATGTGTAAGACAAAGACTAGCACATTCCTATTCTTATCCCAAATATAATACTACATGTTAAAATGGGGGTCCATTATTGTATCGATCATCTTTTTCTTCGTTTTGTTCTATCTATCCCGATAAAGTTGTAAGTAATTACTAAAAACTCGTCATTTGGGAAAGGGAAAAGCAAGTCGCAATAATCGAGGGATTTGTGGCTGCATGTATTCAATAGCAGGTTCAATGAAGGTGGCAAAGCATAGGCATACGTAGTAGATGAGCAATATCCGCTCATAAATGAACTAATGCATTGCATTTTATTACTCAAGCACAATTTATGTGTGTGCAGTGGACCGTTAGTTTATTGCTTAATCCAAAGTGATTTTGAGTATGGAAGTAGAACTAAAGAAGACTCCCTGTAGTAACCGCTTAACCGGTGCTAACTGGTTTGGTTTTTAAGAGAATGTTTTTACATGTAAGCAGCTTTATATCTATAAACTATACACACTCAGTTTCAGGTTTATTTTCAATATCCGGTTCTAACATTGCCCCCAGTCTCATTTTCCAATTTTAAACCATTTCACCAAACGATTCCATCCATGCCTTTTTAAAGATTTATGTCATGAAGTATATATACTTAAGCCAACGATAACCAAAGCAAACCCTGGATCCTTTTTAGTTTGGATTTATGTGCAGAAAATACATATACCTGGAAAAAAGTTGGCAGAAATGTAGTGAAACTTATTCTCACAAACATCCCCAGGCGTTGTGGGAAGGA
>JAANSM010002108.1:0-16030 GCA_036850725.1 Orchesella villosa
TTTTATTGCATATTATTCAAAATGCGCCAACGTTTTTAACGAGCACTATAATTTCTAATCTCAGGAACAGAAATTGGGGCCCGTTGATTATATACCATAAGTCATATAACCAATACCGATCATGTCCCTTGATGCCTCTTCCTTCACTCCAGAATCGCAGTATACCTGACAACATTTTTACAGAAACGAGATTCTGCAAAATATTAGTGAATTCTTGTCTTTCCCTTTATCGTTCTGTGATAATGCTCTATCAACAGAGAAAAAGTTGGAAGACGAATCTGAAACGAAGTTCCAAAAATGAATGGCTCAGCATTTTCCGGCATTAGCTATAAATTTTGCTTATACTTAGGTTTGTGGCTTGTGGAATGCTTTTTACACTTTCTACTGTATTAGTCGATAGTTTCATGCATAAAAGTCTAAGTCGTAATGAGATTATCCATAGACTGAGACATTCTCTTTGATTTGACAGTTCTACTCTCCCTACTTTCACTGCGAGGTATTAACTTAGCATTCGGAGTGGACCCGGACCCTCCTGCTCCCGATATAGTTGAAGAAGAGGAATTGGAAGATAGATTGGCTCTATACACTGGAAATTCGGTAAACGAGCTTCTCGAAGTCTGCAAAGGTTTTAACAACGAAGAAGATCTCATTGTGGTTCCTGGAAAGGATCTGAAACAATGCCGATCGCAGAAGAAGTGCATTCCTCAATGTAACGAGGAGCGTATTGAAAGGCTCCAAGATGCACAGACCCGAGTTACACTACTGGTTGGCCATCTTGGAGCACCTGGAAGATACGTTATCCCATTCATATTGTTTTTCATAGTGCTTGTTCAAGGCACTTATCTAATCATTGTGAAACATTTCAACTGGAGGACATTACCGTTCGTACCCGGGTATATGTATGTATATGATCCAACGGATGGGTACCGCTACCGTCACTATATGTGGATGAAATGGCTTATATTGGATTCGGATCATCCGATGGTACTTCAAATTATATTTTGATTAATAATATCACTAAAGCTATGAATAAGAATTTGAAGTATTTTTCATAATCACGACTGACAAATTGCGTTGTGAATATGCATACGTGAATCTAGTACTATCATAAAATGACTGCGGATTCTCAAGAACTTGAGTATGAGCCACAAAGTGTTGAATGGGAAGACCCTGAAGCTGGAAGCGATGAAGAAATTCATCTACCTTGGTCTGTCACAGATATATTTGATATGACTGCTGATCCAGACGAAAGACTTGAAATATATTTCCGGAGGATTCAACAGAAGTAAAACATATTGCCTATATTATTCTGATGTGCTCCGTAGTTTGGTTATTCTAAAATCATGACTATAGGCGTGGCGATGACATGACTATCTAATGTGGTCACGTTTTGTACATGTATATAACCACCTCGTTTCTTCTTCGTGTGTATTATCAGGTATAACTTAAACAAACCACCACGTCATATGAAGAAGCTGAAGAAAACAAAGAGACGGAAGTAAACTACGAAGTACCGCTAACAGATTTTGATGAGGGTTAATAGATAGGTTAACATAAATTACGAGTATTCTCATTCTCGTGTTTGTAGAGAACTTATAGAATTCATAAAATAACATTGAACATAAGTATGCAGCTTATGTACGTGTATACATACCAAATCGGATACAATCGTAAGGGTATAACCAAGTATATACGTAGGCTGTATTAAATGCATAAAGAAATCACATTCCAATTTCCAATAAAAAAGGAATTCATTGTAATTCATTTATCAATCTGATTGATTTAATTTATTTAAGCTTAACTTTTATATCAAATCTGATTGATTATAATTACATCCAAGAGACGTAGTAAATATTATCTATCGGTATAATTTATCACATCACCATTTTACTTCGAAAGTATAAAATTTTCATCATTACAATGCAATCACATCCTTTAAGCTCCAAAACGAAGCAATTTGATATATAACTTCTTAACATTTATAGCATTACATTAACAATAATAATTATTCATCACGAAAAAATCTATTATATTCCTATCATATGTATATCAACATTATCAACGAAACAAACATCTTTAGTTATTAACAAACAACAATAACATTTGCTACTAGTTAATCAGTCACTACAACTAATTCAACAAATGAAAACAAAGGGCTCCCAATATAAAAGCTAAGGGGTAACTGTTAATCCATTACAACCGCCCACCACAGAATTTCAGTACTTTAGAAAAACTATGGTACTTTACTTTTACTAGACTTTAATAGAAAAACTTTAGTACTTCAAGAAAAAAGTTGAATGTAGGAGTCTACAATCATGAAGCATTTCAGTAGCTAACAAATCTACAAAATTAAGTGTACAGAAATAAGAAGAATAGTCAACATAAATAGGATCCTATGATATGTTATATATGAAAACAAAATGAATGAAATCGAGCTGATGTATAAAGATATTCATCTCATATTTCAGCTGAGTATTGGTAATAATATAATGCAGATATGTTTTCATGGCATGACAAACCTCTTCAGATATGTCGTATTTATATGATAAATGCACTACAGGTAACAAACGACCCTGACGTTCTCACAATATCTTTCCTAAATCGTATGTGATTTAAAAGGGGAAAAAATCTTTACGCCTCATTAGGACGATGAAGCAAAGGCTCAGCACTTTGATCATATCCATTAGGTGTTCCAGGATGCCCTCGGATACTTCCACCGTATATGGGCTGCTGATATTTAACCTCTCCCTGCTGCTGTGGCTGAGGGCTCCTAAATCCCCGACCATCTTGTGGCCTCGGTGAGTCTAGGGGAAACCGATGACGTTCATGCGGATATGGGTATCTGTGCATGAAGCTTGTTGTAGATGCTTGGCTTTGATTATAAATAGCTTCAATATTTGCATTCATGTTACTTGGACTTCCAGATGGAGGAACACCTCGTGTCATGCTAGCTGAATAAAAATTAGCTGGGTAGAAAGGTTGGCATTGTGAATTCAGCGAGTCACGTCGACTTGTAGGACTATCCAGAACGGATTCGTATACTGCAGGATTATGCTGCTTCTGAATATATCTAGGTGTTGTAGGCTGCTGCGGCTGTTGACGTCTATATGGCATTGCCGGGTAGCCATCGTTTTGCAACTGGCGTCGATAGTAATGAGTAAGTGGCTGAGAAATCGGAGATGATATCTGTGGCGTAACGTTGTTGACACTATTTGTCCCAATTCCGGTGTCTGGTTTGTGACCTGGTTTTGGCTTCCATAACTTCCGAATATAAAGGATCAGGACGATGATATAATTGGTAGTGGCCACAAGGCTGAGAAAATAAATTGAGATTCGCATTATTAGTTTCTCCAAGGGAAGTTTTTCTGCTTGAGAGTAGGACCATTCTCCATCCGGTGAAACAAAGTACAGAATTAAAATCACGGTAAAGACTAGAACTTGAAGTGTTGTGAAGCCTGTGGCTGACCATTTTAACAATGTCAAGGATCTCTGGAAAAAACAATAATTTACATTAAAAACCCATCAAGTCATGTCATACAACTCCAATATTTACTTCATGCATACATTACATCATTGATCTTACTTTTTCAACACCTCTGAAGATTAAACAGCCTAATGTTACGAAAAGCATCAAGTAAATTCCAACCAAAACTGTGACAATCGTAATAAACGCCTATAAATTGAAAAATACATTAAACTGAATAGTAACTGGTATAAATAATGACTTTGTTGAAACATAAAGTTATTAAAAAACATAATATCAAAACTCACTTCAACAAAGAGTTCTTCCGTTTCGAAACTCAGTTCGTAAACCCGGAATCCCCACAGTAAGGACAACATGACACCGATAAACTGGAAAACAAAAAGCCAATTATCAATTATTACGTATCATTTCAAACAAGACATGTCCTTAGCCACAATAAATAGGAAATGTAAACTTTCTTTCATAAACCTTATAACTTACTATATGAACGGATGTACCGAAGTACACCGCCCCCCGAAGGCTGAGGCAGCAGTAACAGCACATGTTGCCTCACGCGAATGTAAAACTAACTTCAACAAAGAGTTCTTCCGTTTCGAAACTCAGTTCGTAAACCCGGAATCCCCACAGTAAGGACAACATGACACCGATAAACTGGAAAACAAAAAGCCAATTATTACGTACTATTTCAAACAAGAATGTCCTTAGCCACAATAAATAGGAAATGTAAACTTTCTTTCATAAAACTTATAACTTACTATATGAACGGATGTACCGAAGTACACCGCCCCCCGAAGGCTGAGGCAGCAGTAACAGCACATGTTGCCTCACACAAATGTGTCTAATATCACGATTTCAATCTTAAGCCGCAACAACACCCTTTAGCCTTTAGCTACCGGTGATCGACACTTCCAAAAAGTTCAAAATCTATAAAGCCAAAAAATATATGATACACATTCATTAGATGTTAGATAATAGAACCTGACACATTAGTTAGTAGTACAAGGTTATTGTATTGGAGATGTAACCTTTCTACTAGCTACATATTCTGTACATAGTTGATAGTACATAATTACATCATGTTATCATTTAGTTATCAGCATTAAATTACCTACTGCCAACAGACTACGAATCAACATACAACATACAACATACGTAAAATTGATATCACGCTTCACGCTTACCCCGTCTTGAGTGACTGGCTTGACAAACGTTGAACGTTGCTTGAAACCAACAAATCAATTTATGAAGCGCTGTTAATTTCTCCTTTCTGTTCTTCGTTCTTTGGGTGCGGGTGTTTTGTTATGACTTGCTTGTCCCAAGGAGCTACGCCATCAATGTCGAAGTAGGTCAAAATGTCACGATGACGTACTTATCGTTTTCGGTTTTAATATTTCAACACCACATACAATCTATTTTTGCTTCCCACATACAACTTTCGACTCTTAACACTTAACAAACTGTTTTATAGCCCAGAAATAGAAACTATACACTGCACTGGTTGATTATTTAAAAGTCAAAAACTAACTTAAACTGAACAATACTTAACAGATCTTTTGGTTCTATCACATTTATTTCTTCAGTAATTTTACAATTTACTCAGCAGCAGTTTTCTGAAGCAGGAACAAATTGAGTCGTCCGACGAGACGGAGACGAAGACGAAGCAACCAAAAATTTAAGTTCTTCTGAGGTTGTGGTTGTATGATCATTTGCATTCAAACGCTTATTATTCGCATGCACACGGTTTTCCGCTTCTTCGTGTGTGTTCTTCAGGTTACGCAACTTTATCTGCAGATACGCCGTTATCGCTACCACTCCAGCCAATGTGGAGCGCATCTTTATGCGTAATATGCGGATCCCTCTGGACTTTAGAGGCTAAAAATATATGTAGAGCTATACTGCACTTAAGAAAAATAGCTGTTTTGTTGTATGTCATTTGTTTGCACTACATTTTTGTTTGTACGATATACGATTGCTCTTTGTTTTCTCCTTTTTGAACATAGACAATCGAAATGAAAGAAAACAAGCGTCCCTTAAAGTTGTGAATAGGAAGGAGCATGAAGTCTTAAGAATTTAAATTTGAAATTGTCCTTTTCAACTATTTGAAATGAAGAATGTTACATGCAGTATGAATTTGCAGACTACTTCATGCCATGTACATTTTATATGTACAATGTACCATGTCCTTGTCAATGTTTTTTTCAAGAAATACACATTTTTTGAAGAACGCCTTCATTAACATAAATTATAGTTAACGCTGACATCCGATACCTATCTGGATCTGAATAAATTTCACACGCACAAGCACAAGCACAACATACAATGGAACATGGAATGGAACAAACTTTCATGCATGCTTTCCGTCTTCCGTTCCACGACGACTACCACTATGCACTCTACCACCAATGCAGTCTCAATTAAGGATGATGATGTCCGTGCATCTCGTAACTCGTAATATTACACTCATATAATAATTTAGATGAATGATGGATCCCTCTACAATCTACATAATGACAACCACGATCAAGTATTATGTGGTGTGTATATAAGTCACAAAGACAATAGCTCACAGCTCACATGCCATTTCTCCCAAGAAGAAGAAAGCCACAAAGGTAATCACAGTAATATGAAGTAGTTTAGTGTAGCTTTAAGCTTTAGTGGTCTACATTTTCTCTGAAAATAATATGATACCACTACACTACTGACTACCACTTATCACCACAAACAAACTCAGCAACACGCGATCATGATGAGCCCAGCTACCAGCTCCAACTGCTTCACGTTTATTTTGCAACATTCAAGATAACAGGAGAAGGGCATTTCTTTTTGCATAAGATGTAACATATATATATAAGAAAGACGCAAATATTTTATGTATTTATCATTCACCAATATTTTAATGGATCAGTCGACACAAAGTCGGTAGATAGAACTGTCCTTCTCTTTCTACCTCTATAACCAAACCAAGCCACATCCACATCCACCCTGCTTCTGAATATTAATATCAATCCTATTGAAGATAAAAAGACAGGAGCCAAAACAGTTCTATTCATCTGGTTTCTTGGCTATATAGCTCATGGCTCATATGCATTTTTCATGCGAAGCACTATTTCCTACCTACTTTTAATCTAATTGATAATGCAAATGTAAATTCTAAGGGTTGCCTTCATTTCAGAATGCATTTGTATAATTCACAATATATTCATGAAAGGAATTACTATTATGATTATAAGACTGCAATAATGCATAGATGCACTGCAGTCTAATAAGATATGATATGAGTTTGAGCACGTTTACAAAAGACTTCCAACTTCACATCACATACAACATAGACACACACACACTAACATACATATGTGATATCCGTAAGTCTTTTTTCTGTCGTCCTCTACTACTTCCTCATTACAACTTTACAACCATTATATATCGTTTGTGCCAATCCAATCCAGGCCACTAATATTATTATATTATCATTCCTTTCTATCCTATCGTCATTCGTGTGTCTTCTCGACGCTACGCTAACTGCTCTCTCTATCTTTCTCTATCTGTCGCTTCCCCATTTGTAGTTCACAGTCAAGTCATCATTATCATCCTCCCTCTTCTCATTCCCAAACACTTCGAAAGAACGAAACACTCAAACAAAATAAGTTTTTTCTGCAGTAGTAGAGCAATAAAATGAAATAACAAAAAAATACAGCGCAGCCAACATCAACCCCATTCAATTCAATGTGTGTACATTAATTTCACTTAACTGAAACGTACACAGTTGATTCAGCTGAGCCGCGCAACAGTTTTTTTTCTTCAGAAGAAGAGAGAGAGGAGTGCACTGCACTAAATAAACAGCGTAGCGTATCCTTTCAGCAGCGTTGCACTGAACTCTAGTTCACAACGAATCATCATTTTCTCTCCTATCATCATCATCATCGTGATGATCCGTAGTAAAGGAATAATAGGGATTCGTCCATGCCATACATGCATGTGTGAGTGTGAAAACGAAATGCTCATGTTAAAAAAGTACTTTTTATGTGTGTGTTGAAGCTGAAGCCGGCTATATAGCGATTAGAATTTGAGTCTGATGATGATGATGATGCCGTTGATGATATCAGGTCTCATCGTTTAATATGTATCGCAGGAAGAGAGGAAACCTAGAAAGAAAAATGCTTGACGAATATGAACAAGATTTATATAGTTTTATATATGGTTTAGAGTTGTTGTTTGTTGCTTTGGCTTGACTGATCTATCTATATACACAAGTACGAAATGGGTGTTCATTCAGCAGCGAAGGAAACAAGAAATGAAGCTCTGGTTTTAATGCATGCAGTCATATATTGCAAAACATATTGAATGTTGAACATAGAACATGTGAAGTTAAGACTAAAGACGGAACATCTCTTAGACTTCGGCTCTCGGCATTTACCATATAACGCAACAGCAACTCTTTGGTTTAGATACAGATGCGCTTTTTGAGTTATAAGTTGTATGAAGCAAGTTGCATATTACTTCTGCAGTACATTTGTACATTACAAAATGTTATCATTCTTTCTCGTGTGTGTACAATTTGTTCCTTGAAAGAAACCACTTGTAAGCTTCACTTTGGGAAAAAAACAGCACGAAATTTCCATTAAAAGATTGGTGGCTCGTAATTCACAAAATTTTCTATAAATTCGTGGAGAGCAGATAAGATTTTCAGCACTGGTGCTGGCCACCAGCCATAAGAAGATAGATTATTATGGGATATGCATACAGTATACAATAGAATAGTAACATTAGAGTCAGTGAAGTAAAATGGAAGAAATGAATACGAATATTATGACAGTAAGTACTAAATTTTAAGAGCATTAAAGAGAATTCTCAAGCTGTGTGATTTCTAAAAAAGTACATGATTATATTTTGCAGAAGAAGCAAGCACAACAAATTTCTTCGCAGCATGATGAGTTCCAAACCCCACACAAGACAACACTACATAACATTTAACATAACAGCACACCATCATCATTTTTTAGTCCTGAAGCGATGAAATAACATGGAAAAATTGCAAAAAAAGTAACTAGGCAGGCTCGGTTCGGCTGCACCTATGTATCGTGTACCTATTAGGCATATCAACATTCAAGTTGATTTGATATTTATAGGAAGTATGGCATGGTGAACAGTGAATGCAATGGAGAACACTTTTGTGGACTAAAGGAAGAAGAAGCTCTTCTTTCTTACTTTTAGCTCAAGACAAGACAAAACCCTATCTTTAAAAGTCATGGATAGGGATAGCCTACTCAAGATACGTTTCATGACGATGATTATCATCAACTTCTGAACCGTCAACAACTTGGGCTATATAGTTATACATATTCTTATATGGAAAATCTTCATTTCTAATTCATCACCAAGTATCCCATTTAAACGTAGCCGGGAGCATGTTCTATTTGAATGATGATGATGAACAAAATGAGGTTTTCGGTAGTTTCTATTTTCTATTCTGCTTCTGGATTCTGAAATTCTGATGCGAAATTCATATCTGTGTGCACACAACACAAGAATAGGTAAGATAGAGAGGAGAGGACATATTTTATCATTATAGTGAAGGAAATATTTATGAGCACATGTACTTCAGCTGCGAAAGAACTGTCTCTGGCATTGCTGGTCGCCCGAGTGTGTGTGTAGAACTTCTACTCGTTAGAAGTCAAGGGGTTAATAATGTACATCATTATTACATTTTTAATAGAACATTTTTCTCCTCTTTTTTCATGCTTCCCCATTCACCATTTGAAAGCCTTCTTTTGCCGACTCTTCTCCAAGCAATTTTCGTAATAGGCTATGAATGTTTTGGTAAACTTTGTCGTTCATTTTATGTAAGTACAACGAAACCACGACATCGGGAATAACTTCAAATATTTAAACAAGATTCCAAATTTTTTGTTCTGTAAATTTCTCCTCGGTTTAGTCAGTAGCATGTAGCAGCGTAACACACACGATGAATAAGTAAGTATAGAACATAATATATAGTATTTACGCATACAAAAAGAAAACAGGAGACAACTGTTCTAGAGAGATGTAAATCAGTGCGACACGCCAAACATTTATCTGAACATGACAAGGCAGGTAGGAATAATAGCACAATTTTTTGCAAGCTTCTTATATACATTGTAAAAATGTATAATACATAAGGATAAATTATTGTTATGTTGGACGTGCATAAACAAAAATATACACATGTGACTATGATGTGAGTTTAGAAAAAATTTGTATGCATCATCCTCATTCGCTCAGTTTTTCTGCCAACAACATCTCACGTCTCACCGATTTAAACGACGTTTTGGCTTGGGTGCAATGCACGAAATACGCATTCACATTCACATTTTACACACACATGTGCTCCTGCTTCTCATCTCAACTAGAAGGCTTCTTCTCCTCATCAGCAGCATCTTGTCTAGTCACGACCAAGACTTGTATAATGTGCAGCCAGTTCAGTTTTCAGTATATTCAGCAATTGTGGAATGGAAATAGAGAGTCAAAGATCCACTTCTCATTTGTCTCTTTCAACTTGAAAGTATAGAGAGAGACGCTAAATGCTGCTGCGGTCAAAAATGTAATATAACCATTGAAGCTTATTTTATGTCCTTCATGCCGATTACCACAAGTCAAAAGGTATAAACGTATACATAAGCTGAGAAGGGTAATGTTACATGCACACTCACAATCCTTTTAATGGGCTGACATTTATTAGACAAAAAGATTTTTTTCAGACTGTTTTGCTTAGCATAACAGCATAAGTAGGCAATATACTTTTATGTTTGTGTCTCTGACACAATTTTGCAGTTTATAATTTTTTGGTACTCATATATACACAGTATCAACATTAAAAGGTGTTGGGCATTGTGCATAGCTGTAAATCCTTAAGAAACACGATAGCTTGTTTGTCTGTTGGCTTTGTGCAATTTGAAAAATAATCATAATATGAAAAACAACTAACAATAAACAGTAGCTAAAAAGCTATCTGATAATCTGGCTACTGGTCAAAGCTTCCGAAAATATTGCTCAATTTTAGACTGTTTTGTTTAGCATAACAGCATAAGTAGGCAATATACTTTTATGTTTGTGTCTCTGACACAATTTTGCAGTTTATAATTTTTTGGTACTCATATCTATACAACATCAACATTAAAAGGTGTTGGGCATTGTGCATAGCTGTATTTAAATCCTTATAAGAAATATGATAGCTTGTTTGTCTGTTGGCTTTGTTTTGTGCAATTTGAAAAATAATCATAATATGAAAAACAACTAACAATAAACAGTAGCTAAAAAGCTATCTGATAATCTGGCTACTGGTCAAAGCTTCCGAAAATATTGCTCAATTGTGTATAGTTCGCAACAAGATGCGTCATTCTTATTATTAACACTAAAAGGCTATAAGGTTTTTTCTCCGAATTTGGTAGATATTGGATTGGATCTTCATTATAAATAAATTGCAATATGTTTATCCTTGAAGGCAAAAATGATTAGCATGAATGGTTTCATTCATCCTATTTTTGGAAGTGTATACATTCATATACAAAGTAATTCACCTTCTTTCTGTATACATTTACGACGCGAGGCATCCAGTAAATCAGTTTTTTATGGTTAAAAAATTTCGTTTAGCAATAAACTTGGTTTTATAACGGATCAGGATAAGAAAAATGGAAGCCTCATGATATGGTGGTGTGTGGTAGTTAGCTGTAGCACGTTCTCGTATATGGAATCCTATTGAGAAAATCATGTTTCTGATCTCACAAGGTAAATAACACTTTATGATATGATATGCCAGAAAAGTATATAAAGATCCACTCCACCATAACACAACTTGTAGGAGGAGGGAGGTCAAAGATCATATCAAATTCCTTATCCTTCACGTCATCATTACTTCTACGTGGTGAACGACTATAGAAGACTTTTCAAAAGCAACTCACGATGAAGAGAACGAGAGCATAAGCAAGCCATTTGCTGGACTAAATGGAGCATGAAAATTTAGCGAAATGGTTGAGGTTCGGCTTTTTGATTTGTAGCCTTTTACAGATTACCGTCGGCTATTTGCTCTGAAGAGAGAAGGAAAGTATATACAAAAAGTTGAGAACTTCTGTAGAAATCAGTTCTAAAAACTGTATTAGAATTATGATTAGCTTGCACATTGCATTGCATTGCACATATCTTAAAAATCTATTTCAATGTCTGTATTTTTCCTCTTAAAAATGATCTCATTTTCAATATATCTCTCCATAAATCAACTTTGTCTAATATCTAATAGGAAAGTCGTGTCTGCTCCTTTCAAAAGGCGTGGATAATAAAGTAATACGGAATTTTAAGACGGGTTTACTTCAGTAACTTCAGTTTGATACAAGTGAGTGTGATGGATAGATGGATAGATAGCTACCTCCAGCAAGTAAAATAATCTTGAGCAGAAGCTGAAACCGTGCTAATATAATGATTACCTTACTTGGCGTATTGATATGAAGGAATGTGCCTCTCAAAGGAGGGCTTATAATTCAAGCATACATAGTTTTTTTTAGATGTTAATGCCATTGCCACATAACCATACTGTGTAGGTTAATACTATGCATGAAATATAAGGTGAAAAACATATTAGTACTACGTCTTGTTAAGTATTACATGATTTCAATGAAGAAAATTTGATTTTTTTTATCCATGTATCGCCTTTCCTTACAAATATGGTTTCAGAATCGTGTTCTATGTTGTTATGTTATTCGTATTTGATGACCCTCCTACGCATAATCTGCAACGGATTCTTTAAACTGATTAGATCAAGGGGTGTAAAACATGCAATATGACAGCCCCCACCAACGATGATAATCAACAGCAAATGACCTTTACCCCAAAGTAGCTGATGTTGCTTACAGCTTTGCATATCAAGTCAAGGCTTTACTGCGCTTGTAAATTTGTTATTTTAGAGACGTCCAACATCCGAGTGAAACCTCTGTCGGTTCAAATATCATTTACATTTACATTTACTACATCCTTTTATAGCACAGCACCTCAGTTTACTAAAGCAGTTCTTTCGAGTCAAGAACGATCATGTAGTATAAGCTCTGAGAAATGGTAGAAGTTTTTTGAGGCAGAAAGTTTTCAAAACCTTCTGAAAAGAATCAAACTACAAAGGAATAAAAACTGTACAAAGGGTAAAAAATGATGGAAAACTTTGTTAGAAAATTTATGCAGACAAACTTACACTCGTTAAATGAAAATAGTGTATAAAATCACAAGTACATAGAGAAAAAGACGTCACTGAATTTGACAAGTACTTTGTAAGCAGTATAATTTGAATTTGCACATGCATTTTCCATACATACTAACTCTGACTCCATCCAGACTCCATTTTCTACAAAAGGGATATATACAGAGAGGTATTTTTCGTTAGATGTTATGTGATGAAATGAGAATAACATTATAAAGTATGACCGTTTCTGACTGCTCTCCTTTTGATGTAATCATGATGATAAGAGTGGGGCTGATGTGTAGCCTATATCTGTGCATACTTATACATATTTACAATATATAAGCCCGGCATGGTTATGTCATAGAGCTTTATGGTGCACTTTAAGTAAGAACATAATTATGAGTTCTCTGAATATTGAATGTAATACAATATTCAAGAACATCCACGAAATGCTTTTAACATTGAGCATTATCTCATATATGTGAATAGCTAACACATTTGCAGAGGATTTGTAAAATGTCAGAGAAAAGTGAGCAAATAGATTTTTACTATTAGCAATGATTGTCCCTTTTCATATTCCTTGTGATACTGATGATCAAAACTTTGAAGTGTAGGCTTTTCCCTGAATTCCCTTTCTCCCAGTCTTCCGCTTAGATTCCATTTGAAGAAAGAGACGTTCCATTACCGGACTTTTCACTCTGTATCTGACATAATCCAGTTTGCTCTTTGTAGAATTTCCCAACTCCACCCATGTCCTTATTTCATATCCGTATAGAATGTATAATGTAGGCTATAATGGTATAAAAATATTATGAATACGTCGTCACCAGTAAAAAAAAGTAAGCATATATACATATTCCATATTCCGTTCCATTTCTGTCAATGCTGTGCCGATGCATACTTTATTTTATTCCTTCACTCTCACACTTTCTCTCCTTTTACATGAACTTCTTAACTTACATCCTCTCCTCCGCGTGTGTGTAAGCATAATAATGCTTCGTCGTGTGTTTACTTTGACTTGATATGTCTTCATGTGCATGTAAGATGAATCCATTGAAAAATGTTATTGAATTTCTGTCATCATAACCTGTAACCGGAAAACCTCGAAACTGGAAGATTATTTGAAGCCCTCACCGCAATTTTAATATAACTTCCACTCAACTCACACATTGCGTCGTCTCAGCAGCACTACCCATCGTCACCCCTTTCTTGAGTCTGGTTTAGAGGAAAGAATTCAGATTCAGAAGAGCATCATCATAGACAAACTTTTCAAGCAAGTGCTGCGCGTTCCCTTGATTTCTTTCTAAACTCTGGAGAAAGGTTCATGTATATTGCAAAGAATACATACAGATTATCTTATATAGTAATATCCACTAGGAATATGAGGTTTTAGTCAGTCGTTTGTCGTGTCGTATTGGTATTTCCATCACTTTGAAAGTTTAATATAAAATATAAATCTTTTCTAGAAATTGATCCACTGCTATATCCTGGTTATAAGCGATACACTCCACTCGTCTTTAGCACTGTGTCAATTGCTAAGTGAAGCTGTCAGAAACGTGAAAATTAATATATCATTTACGTTTAGTTTTATGATTATATGAATATTTTGCGGGTACATATTTGGCAATTTTTCATTTCGTTTATTGTTTAAAATATTGTATACATTTGAAATATTGAAGATTACAGAAGTTATTTTATTGGGGGGAAACCTGATACGGTCAACGGTGTTATCCTCCAAGTATGAGTTAACTTTTGGGGTTGGCTTTACCCAAGTTGCAAGCAATCAAAATCTCCATCGGGCAAAGTCTCATAAATCATAAAACAATTAATTAATTTGATCTCTTGTCTTGCATACCACTTTAAGGAAGATTATCATATATGTATGTAATTGTTCACAGCTCTTAGTATCTATCATGTTTCGTTGAACGACACCTTAATACATAAGATTTCTCCTTGTAGGGCAACGAGTTTCTAAAAAAGCAATAAAACGTTACTCTTTTGAGCCCCCCTTCATGCTCGAGGGTAGGTTTAAAGTACTATTTGACGCCTACACCAGACTGTGCTTTTCGTTTCTCAAATTGCAATCGTAATATTACAAAATTTACGTCGCGTATCTCATCTCATCTTATTTCCTCACTACTATATACCATCTTTTTTCATTGAGCAAGATGAAAACTGCTGCGAAAAGCACAAAACTCCTTCTCCAATCTTGAAAGTTGAAGAAATGTTTTTCTACTAGTTTAATAAATGTCGTGCCCCGTTATCCTTTACTCAATAGCTCTTGTTTCAAAAGTTTAGGAGGCTTATAATCTTTTTTTTGTCTCAAGAAGGAGACTCGTCGACTCAGCATGAAATTTATCCGAATGTAATAAATACTTCAATTGAGAAACGCAGATGACAAAGCAACATAAGCCATTCATACTTAAACTTAAAGTTTCATATGTCGTTCAGTTCAGTACTTCAATTTCACAACAAAAACTTGTTTGGTCTTCTTGGAATCCAACCATATTGGATGATATTGCAAATGCCACGCCACACTTAAACCTACTTGCTCTAGCTAACAATTTGTCAATTGGACATGACTTCCTTTGGAGTCACATAAGGATACGACTTCTTTCCTCTACTTCTTCTTTTGTACTTCAGTCGGATCTGGCTTACCAAAAGAAGGCTCAGCTTCAGCTCTTTACAACTCTGTACGCTACAGGGATGAAACACGGTTGATTTGATGATACATTATATATATAGCAACGTAAATGTAACGCGTTACAAGATGTGTTGTAAAAGTGTAACAAAGCCATGAGTACTTTCTAGCAGGGATCACAAGGGCATTTCATAGGGATTTAGAGTCTCGTTTAAAAAGTCAATAAACATGATAAAAATAATATATTACATTCAATTCGTTATGTTTATTTAGCTCAAATATGATTTAATAGGTTATAAACCTTCAAAAAAACTGGCTCATTGAGGGCGTATACTTTTAGGTTTTATTGAACTTTAAAATCAGCTCATATTACAGGTTTTGTTGTACATCATCACAATTATTGTAATCAACAAAGATAGTGGGTGAGTAGAGTAAGTAAATACAAAGCACTTGCAAAAATCAGAGAGGGGTAGCAGGTATTCAAGGTATTTCATATTTATTTGACGATGTGAATGCGCAGGGTAATGAAACATTGTTGGCTCAATACTCCATGCTCCATTGCATTTTAATACTTATATGTATATCCACATTTGAAACTAGAATTGTATTTTGACAGGTATTCATTATAAGATGATAGACTTTTGGAGAGAGTTGACGTTGACGGGCAACAATTCACCAACCAATTTTTCTTTCATTCACTGGCCGGAAA
>JAANSM010002109.1:0-16029 GCA_036850725.1 Orchesella villosa
GCCCAGCAGCTCGACGATTGAATTCGGCCAAAATAGCTTCGGACGGCTTTCTCACGAGAAGAATCGCCTTTTCGAAAAGAGATCTCGCTGACAGTCCACTTTCATGTGTTTTCACAACGAGAACTTTCCCATTCGTAATGCTCTCTGCAGGAAACCCATTTCTGAGTAGGGCAAAGTCCTTGTAAACACTCCCAGTAAAAACACCTGCATACAAAGCACCCACAATTATTAATATTTTATGCGATAAAATAACATTCTCAGTCCAGCCAGCAGCACTCAACCTCCCATTCTCCGCATCTTGTTGAATTGCTTTGCGTTGCCCCATTTTAATATTCCATTTCTATGCAATTCACATATTTTAATTGCAGTCCCAGTTCCATTACTACCCTGCTAATTTTCCCTCCATTTAATGAATAGAATTGACAAATTTGACAACTTAATTATATTTCTGGACGAACCTGTTGAAAGTTGGAGTAAATAGCGGAGCCACGTATTACCACTGCCAGGAAAGCTTGCGAGGGCCACAATACTCCCAGTCTTTTCCCTATAATGGACTGAGAACGCATTTGAATATGGCTCGACTCCGCATCATGTCGTTCATGTAGCCAGCATCCCGTCTCGACTGGATGTTTAGTTGGGAGCCACCAGTCTTGTCGATAGACACGACACTCACAATGTTCCCATTATCCCCTTGTACAGTCCCAGCATTTTGCCCTCCTCCTCTTTTCCCTGCTCCCGTACCCGAATTCAAATTGGCCTTGTCAATTGTTCTTTCTCCCACGCTGTCATTAACAGAATCCACTGCAGATCCATTCTATTTGAGATACAAAAGTAAAATAAACACCAAATTTAATTTTCTCTCTGTATCACCAACCACTTCAGCTTTTATATGTATGTGTGTGTGTGTGGCAATGGAAGGGCCAAAAATGTGAGTGAAAATGAAATAGAATGTTATGCATGTATGCTAATGAAAGTCAGTTGCAAGTAGAAAGTGTTTCATAGTGAAAATTCTAATGTATTCATGACTTTCGCCCAACCCATTACTTTCTTTCTTCCGATTGAAATCAGAAGAGGGTGACAAAAAAAAAGTTTATTGAAGATTTAGTGGGGAGACAGGCATCCTCGCGCTCAATCATTTGGAGTGATGTTATTTTATTATTATTCATGACGATGACATACCCCAGATCCAACCATTGTTCAATGTACTACACAAAAAGTTCATCATTTTTTTTACTAAGCCGCATGTTAGCACGAAAGCGAGAGCGATGGTGGTGGAGGAGGAATAAGAAAAAAGCAATTTAATCCAGACTATAGTCCTTTTTCACCCAGAAAGTTGATAAGCTTGTAACCCCTTAACAAAGTGCTAACTTTGGCCATAAAAGTGCGGCACAAGAAGAAGGAAGGAATGAGTTTTTCCATTTTGCAATGTCGTACGTTTTTTAAAGGTTGAACGTAAAGAAGAACAAGAAGGAGAGAGAGAGAGACTAGAAAACTAGGATAGTTTTTGGTAGCTATCAAAAAAAAAAGAAGCACAAAATTGTTCATCTCATCCCGTTGTGTGTATGTGTGTGTGCCAAAGAAGAGGGAAGTTGGATGGGAAATGTGAGTATTCATGTATGCCGTATGCATATTAAGAGTACTTGTCATAAATTCTTCACTTGGCCATAAACCTCAGGTCATTATTCACTGTACAAGTGGCTGGAAAAGTCAAAAGAGCGAAAGTAAAACGCTCAAAGCACTTTACTAGGAATCAGTACCGTTCCCATTTATCTTGCGTTTCACTCACTTTCTCTACTCTTTTTCTCTCTATTCTTCCTCCTCTACTTCTTTTCCCCAAGTAGAAAAGAGGAGCCAAAATTGTGTAGCCAGATAAAAAAAAATTTCTTCTCGCCAAATTGGAATAAGAGCATCATCTACTTTCAATGCTTATGGTTTTTTTGGTAAATATATCACACGTCGGTACGTTACATACCGCAAGACTAGAACAACATTGGACACACGATTAAATAAAGTAGAAACTTGTCCTTGTTGTTCGCCTTGTCAGCCACATCTAATATATAACATTTATATAAGAAGGAACACAGCAAAGAATTTTCCCTGTGAAGTAAGCGGAACGATAGCAAATAATTTTGATAATAATTTAGACTTCCAAAGTGGGGAGGAGGGAGACAGAGAGAGAAAAAATATTTTTTAAGAATTTTTTCTCTTCATTCTTTCTTCCGGCATTCAAATTCATTGCAATGTTCTTTTGTCATTTTTAGCCAATAATTTTTCCGGTAAATTTTTCACCAAGAGGAACATTGGAGCCATTGCTATGTCTATAGAAAAATCAACTTTCTCCATGTTGTTTGTATACATACATATTTCAGTGGAAAAACCATATAGCGTCGTTCCGTTTCCAGTTGAGTGAGTATTAAATGAAACGTAGAAAAAGTTGTAGGTGGATTTTCTCTTGGTTTTGTTCATGTACTTTTCTCAATTTTCCTCCCATTATGCCAAGCAAATAATTAAAGAAGGCGAGAGAGAGAGAGAGAAAGAAAACGTGCATAAAATGGAACATGAATATTATGAAAGTTTTGTAAGTGGATGGATGGATGAATGAAAGAGGAGCACCAGGAGGACGACATGACTTTAAAGATGAGAGAAAAGGTAGAAAGAAGAGTGAAGAAGCCCTTGGGAGTTGGTAAAGAATGGAGACTTTTTGGTGTGATGTTTGATGGTGTGTAAGAATTTCCCTTGTCTTGAACACGAAGAGATCATTTCCCTCCTTCACTCACTAGCTCTCTCTCTCTCTCCTTCTCACTGCTCCACTTTTTGTTTGGTAACACCATAAGCCCAAGCCTCAAACTCGTCCCTTTTCCATGACACACACATATTCCCCACATGCACAAAAGATGTTGGCATAAAATAGGGACCATTTTCCCTTCACTAAAATTGCATATAACATGATATTATGATATGATCCTTGTAAAGTTTGCATGAGCAAGAGGCAAGACTAAACTAGCCTAAACTAAACTTAGGAAAGGAGAAAAACACATCAGAATCTTCTGAACAAGTCCAAAGACTTTTCTCTTTCTCTCAAAAGCTTTTCAGATTTCGTCTTCCTTACTCCTCCAACAACTCACACTCTAGCGCCAGACATTTCTAAGATATGGGATCCCTTTTCTCTAAAGAACATACATAAATATTCAATGAAAAGTGATACAGGAATAGATTACACTCTTTTTCACAGAGCTACCTAACCGCTACCACATAAACACACACACGATCCCATTACAACGTTCCATATCCCATCACATTCTATTCCCACACAAAAGGAAAGCTGGAAAGTTAGCATTGGCTTTTTAGTTGATGTAAATAGAGTGGGGATACAACATTTTGTGGTTTGCTTCACACTTCACACACTCCTAGCTAGGGTTTAGGGCTTGGGCTTTTGGACGTAAGCAAGCTAATCATATTGCATGTGAAAGAGCTGTCATATCATAAAAAGTAAAAGCGTTTCGCGACCACACACACAAACCCAACCTTGTATTTGGGAGAATGTAGCTACTTAAATAAATTCAGTGGAGGTAAAATGGAAGATGCAAAACGGAGAAGAACCGACAACGTCAGCTTATGGCTTCATTTTCTCAGTCATTCAGCTAGTCTTCATGAATAATGGTGACTAATATTAAGTCGTCGTAACATGGAAGCACATCTCATCTCTCAAGTACATTATTCCGTTAGCAAAAACCATGATGTTTTTGCGAGCTAGTCATCTTGTCATTTTTTGAGTAAATGAAGTGAATCCAAGACATTAACGATGGATATTATATATAGGGATATATATAACATATATTATATTATGTGTTCATGTGGGGTAAAACCCAATGTGCCGCATTGCAATTTCCCCTGTCAAAATTTCTAAACAACTTCTCTCTTTTTATATCCGGCTCATTTTATATATTTTCCATTGGTGTTGATCATTCCACGAATAATATATGCAATGCTGCTCCACTCCACCCACATGCCACAACTCTGAGTGAAAGTGACAGGCGGACTAAGGAAGAAAATGGCAACAAGCAAATAATGGAGTCCCTTTCATTTCCGAGATAATTTAAATAAACGCGTGTGTGTCTGACTCTGACAAGGGAAGGATATACGTGGAGATTTTGCAAATCTACGACAACGAAAATAATACTTGGCTAAGTTGATTTCCACTCCAGTCAAGCAAAACCATTTCTTTCCTTCTTTACCAGGAAAATGAAATGGTTTGTTTCGTGTTGTTATCAGCAACAATTCAATCTCCCAGATTGAGCTGGATAATTATTTTTGGGGGAAAGCTGGTATTTTACCTGTCGTTCGGGGAGACAAGCACCTGGTGGCTACCAATAATTCTCTTATTTTCAAGCTGTCTTCCTTTCTAAACAGTAAATTGAAAATGTAAAGACAAAAGGAGTCAATTTAAATTCTCTCGATAAAGGGAAAGAAAAGGTGGGGCCAGATAAACACACACGTGGATAACATTTTCGTAATAATTTAACTCTTGTTTTCTTATGCTCTCAATAGCGTGTGGGTTTGAGAGACACTTTGACAAGTGTAGCGTGGAAGAGGGTATTTTCTAAGGTAATTTTCAATTTCCTTTCTTCTCCGTCTCCTTTTTGCATGGTTGATAATGCTAATGCCACCAAAACTAGCGAGTGCTACTCCAGAAAAGTCTGCATAAGTAGCTCCTCCGATGGGATGTATACATATCCGTAATTCTCTTTAGTAACATTTTAGATTCCCTTTTTGGGCCAATGCCGATACAAGAAAAAACTCTTTTCATGGTGACACAAGTTGTAAACAACAAGAGCAAGTGTAAACAGAAACAAAAATAATGTATGTAAAATAACAACTTTTGCTCATTTCCCCCTTCGACTCATTAAATATGCATTGAATTGAAAAGGAAACCACATAAATAATACATGCTTTTACTTTCACTTTTTTTCTCTCTCTCACATTCTAGAGAAAAAGAAAAGTTTTGGAAAACAACAGCTATTTATGTATATACGCGTGTGATGTGAATAGAATTCGTAAATAGATAGATAGATGGATGGATGTAAATTGGGGAAAACAAGTTGAGAATACACTTTTCCTTTTTGAGCATCAAATCCATTTCATTTCAATGGAATTCATTGGTTGCTCTTCCTTTTGATGTATTCTGGATAAATAGGAAGGCATCAGTGATGGAGAGAAGGAGGAGAAGATACGGAACGACAATAGCTTAATAGGATATTAGAGAACACGTTTGGGAGGACATTTGGCAAATAATCACCATCACTTTTCACTTACGTTTTTGTTCTCTCCTTCCTTTTGTTTCGTCAAGCATGAAAGAAGGAGCTCGTTAATGTAGGGGAAAATTTACAATGACAAATAATAAAGATGGATTGCTTGGTTTGAAAATAGAGTGGGAGAAAAAACAAAAGTTTTTTTATGGTGCTCATGATGATGATGATGATGATAATGATGATGGTAGTAAAGGGTGTTTTCTCTCAGTTTTCCTATATGTGTGAAAATGTGAGCAATAAACAATGCTCACGACTCTTTTTATTGAGAGAGCTCAGTATGCAATCAACTGGAATCTAAAGAGAAGTAAGTGTGTCATATGGATCTTTTATGGATTGCTTACTTCCTCCGAATTTCTGTACCAAAACTCTCATTTCATCATAATCATCATGTTTTTCACTACCGTGTTTTTGGTGATAATAAGGTGAAACCTTTGAAGTCGACATGCTGATGCGCTATTTGGGGAACTCTGGTTGAGTTGCTCTTATCGTTAGTTGGAATTGGGAAATGGCAAACTAATTATTCGTGTAGAAATGAGCAAAGCGATGATGTTCATAAAATATTATGGTTCCTGGGAGTTGAAATGGGATGGAATTGGATATTTTGAGCTGGATAAGTTCCCAGGAGAAAGACGGACGGAAAACTAACACATTCCATAAATATATGAGCATATTTCCTTTGCCAAAGAGAAACAATGAGGGGAAACACATTGAAAAGTATACACACATGAATTTTCTATCGATCTCAAATCTGCATTATATTTTTTTACGCGTGGTGTGCACGTCTATCATGTTCTTTCATGAGAGAATGTATATATATCTATACGTAGGTAATAACTGTAATGGATGTACAACGCGTCCTCCTCAAAAGAGGAGAATGAAAGAAGCTCTGGCAGTTGGAATTGAATGAGAGAAAGAGCAAAAAAAGATTGGGAATGAGTATTTTTATGCAAGGAAAACATGGTACTACTATTTATTTTGGCAAAATGTGCGTGCTATTCAGTCATGTTGTGTAGGGATATCTTTGAAGCGTGTAGTTGTGTGTGTGCTTTTCAACTTCAACCTCTCTTTTTTTCTGTTGGCTCAGTCTCTCAACTGAAATACCCACGTATTCTTCTGGTCCTATATTGGAAGAGATCTATGTAGATTTTTAAACTTTAAGTCTCTTTTTCTTCCTCTGAATTACGGCTATTTCCCATCCTGAGAAAAATGGGAATGTTTTCCTTTTGTTGCAAAAAAAACGTTTCTTTCTATTTTTTTCATTTACATGTAGTATGTATGCCAGCTCATTCACATGAATGAGGAAAGAGAGAACATGCTATCCTTTCAACAACTCCGGAAGGAACTGTCGTATTTTTTGAGTGGATATGTATCAGCATCATCAAAGTACCTTTAAGGTATCCATATGAATAAATGGATATTACTTACATGGAACCACTTTGCTTTCTCTCCCAAAAAAAAGTTGAGCACGCCGGTTATTGCTTTTTTGTTGGAACAATATTTTCCCTTGAAAATTTGCTCTTTTTCCGGCTAACTAAAAGTGAGTAAGCAATAGGATTTTTGGGTTTACCTTATGCATACATGAGTATAGATATCTAGATGTGTCTATGCACGTTTGCAGCTTTGTAGCTTTGTGCTTTGCAAGCAATATCTACAGACGTGAGTGAAAGTGACATGCGAGAAAAGTACTAAACGCCAAAAGTCTGTCGGTCTGCTCTTACTCGGAAAGAACACAGGATACAACACAGCCAATTAGAATGGATACGAGCACGGACGACCATAAACTTTTTAACTGACATAAAACACTTTACGAGCCCTCCACATTTTGTTATATGTTACGAGTTTTCGTAATTAATTTCTTGCTAGTTTACTTTTCTACCAACTACCAGTTTCTTCCAATCCATTGTCTCCCATCGTGGTGTAAATTTGAAATTTAGGTACATAAGTATATACATACTGGATAAAATTGGATAGGATTCTCTGCATGTCTGTCTCCCTCCCTCCGGAAAGCTAATTTGTCGGAGTTTGTGTCTGTGTGTGACCACTAGAATGAATGACCTTTCCTTTCCAACTATAAAACTGGTATGCATAAGCGATTTCTGTTTGATGATTAAAACTCGATGCGGAAATGAAATGAGTGGTTGGCAAACTATTTCATTCCGACTAGTTTCACAAGTTGACTCTACACTTTTTAATAGCTGTTAGACCAACACGGTCTAATTCAATTGCATTTTCATGTAATCACTTCTGATTTCCCTTGTCGCTTCCTAATCAAACGCAAATCCAGTGGACGGCACTGATACACATAGACACAAACGCCCTACATGTCACAAACATTGGTAATAGTTTGTGCNTAGATACATACATATTTTTGCGAGAGAAGTGGCAGACAACAAAAGTACTAGTTACATGCATCCGTAAACCAAGTGTCCTTCACTTTTTTTCGTTCTTGCAAACACACACAAACTATCCCAACATAAAAGTTTTTGTAGTGTGGTTTTAATGCAGGTTTCTCAACGAGAGAACAAACCAGGCGTTGATTAATGAGACTAATCCCTGGTTCTCCGTACATGTTTATGGATACTAAGCTGATTTCCATAACACGTAAACAAGGCATATTCTCTCTCTCACATACATAGATACTGCTGCTCTCATAACATTTTTCTGTTGCTAGTATCTCATGAAGATGAGAAACTCATTTATTTCCAGCTTATGGATTAAATTACAATATATGCTGTCAGTCGAACGAGTGACACAAACTTTCTTCACAAAGAGAAAAGAGCTGGTCCAAGAATTCTAAATGTTTTTCTTTAGAAAAATGTTTACAAGTTAAGCTACAACTACGTTAGATCTTTAAACTATTGCTGAGAATCTCACTGTTTTCTTTATAAGAAGGAGTAAAGTATGAGTAGAAGAAAGGCAAGTTAAATAAATCCTTTACGATTACGGCATGGGGCGTTTTGAGACTTAATTACCTAATACTATCATCAAAATTCTCATTCTTTTCCTCAACAACTATCTGAACGATACTCAACTCATGACATTTTTTTCTGAAGTTTGGACTATTGTGCAGTGTGTTCCATCGTCAGGGCAAAAGTTGTCTCTTGTTTATATACTGATGAAACTAAAGGCGTGCTTAAGTACAACATTCTCGATTCTCCTACTCGTTTCCACTATATCCATTTCCTAAAGTGTTTTGAGTGTGTTGTCCACGTCCATATGATCCATATCATATGCGATTCCCAAGCCCATACAATAATAATGATAATAATAATAATATTAACGTCCATTTTTGCTCAAGTATGAAGGGTGTGGTTTCCAAATGCTGCTTCTCTTACTCAACAATTCCTACAATTTTTTTTATTCTTTCAGATGTCAAGATATTCTTCGCTTTCTCTTCTCTTTTCCTTGTGATTCCAAGAAAGGATATTCCAACAGAATGTGTATTGATAATGCCAAAAGATAGAATAGGAAAAGCGGCAAGCTCAGCAATTTATTTACTGCTGGGCGTTCCTCTCTCTAAATTCTTGTTTCGATTCGGACAAATTGCTCTTGTTTTGTGTTCCGAGAAGAGGGAGCGACGGGAAGAAACATCTCTTTTAAAACTTTCTCTTGCTCCACTCCATTTCCTTAGTTGGCAAGAAGTGTGGAGTATGTATAATATACAGGATGAAAAAAAGGAATATGAAAGTATTAGTTTATAAGTAATATATATGGAAGTATTGCATGGTGATCTATATGATGATGAGGCAATGTGTAATCACACAGTGTATACTTCCGGAGAGCAAATAGATATTTGAGAGGAAGAGAAAAAGAGAAAGAAGCAATGAAAATTTAGTGCTTAAGTAAGCGTTTTTCATCAGAGTTCCAACCGGAGGCAAATCTATTCATCCAATATGATGATGAGGCAACGTGTAATCACACAGTGTATACTTCCGGAGAGCAAATAGATATTTGAGAGGAAGAGAAAAAGAGAAAGAAGCAATGAAAATTTAGTGCTTAAGTAAGCGTTTTTCATCAGAGTTCCGACCGGAGGCAAATCTATTCATCCTTTCCTTTTCCACTTACATATAAACATACAAAACTTGAGTGTGTGTTGTGTACTCTGCCATGATTTAATTTCTAAAAAAACTGGCCATTTTTTTTATCTTACTGCCTCCGCTTCATCAAGTAATTCCATCATCCTACCATCTATAATATATATATATTTATGTATGATGACGATGATGAATGATGTAGATGGCATTGCATGACTTGAGTCTACTCCTTTTACCGTCCAATGTTTTTCTTCCAAATTGATTCCAATCGGTTTACCCACTGAGAAGAGAGCTAAGAGCCAACGGGGAAGATTATCCTTTCTCAAATTGACCGTTATCTTTCCCATCCATCCTGTGCAGACTCGCCATATTTTTTCTGACTTAATCCGACGGATGATTCATAATATTATACAACAATATTTTTTTTTACAAAATCTACCATGCATCCACATCGTGTTTATGAATCTGTTTCTTTTGGCAAAACTCAAATCCCAATTTTTGGAGCTGTTTTTGACTTTTTTTTGCAACATCATCCATTTTTCTTATAAAACAAAATACCAAAGTATCTACTCATATCACAGCCAAATGACACAAGAATAGAAAGAGACAAAGGGCACGACTTTTTCTATTTCTTTAGCCAGTGTCTCCTTTTTTTCTTCTGAATATTTTGTATGTGCACTGCATAATACATTGTAAGTATTATTACTCCTTCATAATCAAATTCAATCCTATCTACTCTCTTCTGCCAAGATTTTTGTGTGTCAAACTCACACACGTTTGCACTGGATAACTGTAATACTGAAAGGAAACTTAGTTACACACTCGATAATGTTCTATTAGAAACCAAACCTTGTTTCCTATATCTATTTTTATAGGCTTCCGTTCCAAATATCAGAGCCAATATACTTATGATCCAGGAAAAGGAAGAGAGACGAGTGTGAAGGATAGAACAAACCACGTTTTTATTTCAATCTGGAATAATAATTTTTTCCCTACTTTCATATTTTTCTTCCTTCTTGCTTACACGCTCGTTTTAATTCAAAGCATGTAGCCCATCCCTTCCCACTCGTCTTTAGAATCCGTTCTGTAAATGTACATATGTAATATAAAGAAGACAGTATATGAGTTTTCCCCAAAAAAAATTCTTTGTGGTTTGGCTAACCTTATGGCAGCCAACAAGCCTACTCTTTATCCTTCAACTACTTTCTTTCTCATATCGCATCATATCATATCAAATAGCATATCATATCGTTTCATGGCGCTTGGTGATGATGCTGACTAAGAAAAAAATAAGTTGCGTGGTCATACAAATTTCTTACCAACTTTGTTGGCTCAAATCATAGAGCACACACACACACACACAAGCCACGCCATCCAAGACTCCTCATTATACGAGGAAAAGGAGAGTAATATTTCCAAGCTATCTCTATCAATGATCAGGAAAAAGTTTTTCCTTGTCCCCTTCCTCGAATCACTAAATAAGCTTGTTGGATGGATTGTGTGGGTAGTAGTGGGTGAGACACAGCATTACATTACCATTACTAGTTCCAAATTACCATATTAATGTATGCATCCACAGACAGCGAGAGCGAGAAAAAAAAGAAGGGTATCAAAATAAGAAGGACGAAGGATGAAGAAATAATAATTTCTTGGGAAAAAAACTCTTTTCACGATCTCGATCACGATCACACACACGAGGAAGAAAATGGAAGCTACCTGATTTGCTACAATATTGTGGGTGAAGGACATCATATAATATATCGATATATATATAGATTCAATGTCTGACTTTGTAGCTTATTTTTGCAAGTTTCAAGGCAAAAAAAAAGCTGGAGAGAAAATTAATTGCTTTTGACATGAGCTTAATCACCAGGGATTTATCCTTGCTCGAGGGAACTCTAATATATTCTCTAATCATCTATCAACTTTTTCTACGTCTTTCCATCTACCACACAATACACAAAAAAACTAGCAAACTAATTTTGTACCAAACTAATCATTGACTGAATCACAAGAAAAAGGAAAAATTGTGTTTTCTTACAACTTCTACCACTCATCATTACTTAGCTGCCTACACAATGTCTCGAGTTCTCCTCACTTGAAAAAGTAGGATTGAGTTCAGTTAACTAAGCCATATATATTATAATGTATAAAAAAAACTGGTGGGTGAGCTTGAGCTATACTCTCAAAACTGCTTTATGTGAGGAAACGACCCTTTCTGCATGTGTGCCCAAAAAGATTTTGAACTTCTTTACTTCGCACGCTCATTGCTTTTGTACTTTTATATGTATACCCTAAATGAATAAAAGGTATCCATTCCATTCTACTTATCTCCAGTTAAATAGGTTGCCATTGGCGTTGGTTAGCGGTTTATATATATATATAACTGTATCCATGATGATGATGATGCCGAAGAGTCAACGTTTTGAGAAGCTAGTTTTTTTCACTCTTTAGAGTCGTTCGACGCCGAGTTAGTTACGAGGATGATGTTTGCATTCATGAGAAAGAGTAATTTCACAAGTGTGCTTTAAGAAGAGAAAAGAAATGATAGAATGGAGGAGCGGAGCGGTTTTTATTTCCTTAAGAGAACAGAAGAATAAGGTTGAATCAAATATCATGAGGAGGAAGTATATATAGTATTCATCCAGCCAAAGAAAATCAGACACTAGAGAAAGGAGAAGGAAAAGTTTTCTTTTTCGACTTTGCGGAATCTCCATACTTACTTGTTAGCAGCAGTTGTATGAGTCTCTCTCTCTCTCTGTGGTATCGCTATGCTACTTGATAGGAGAAAGTATGCATGTAACTCTCTCCAAACTATGGTGCTCCTCCGTGGCAAATCAGTGGCAAAAAGAAATCCAATCCAATCTAATGCAATGGCTAGCAATGGTAGCAATAGCAAGGCGACAAGTCAGGAGAATATATACATAAGTATATATAACTATATAAGTACAAGGAGTGCTTTCTTTTCTCCTACGTGATTTGACTTGGGGGCTAGCTCGTACATATTCGGACACTTTTTTCCTTCCTCTTCTTCTTCTTCTCCTACCGCAAAAAAAAAGTAGAGTATCGTGGCAAAGAAAGAATGTTTTTTGTTGTAAGATTCTACTCACTCAGATTTATATGAACATGAGAGCACATTCCTTACTTCCTCTCTTTAGCCTAAAATCTGTGAGAGAAATCTCATCGATAACTTTTACTTCTTTACAATTACTAACATGGAAAGTAACTCTTTTCTTTTTCCACCTTTGTTTCAGAGTGGAGAAAAGACGAGGAGATATAGACTGCATAAAAAGAAAAGGAATCGCTTTCCGATTCTTTTCTCTTCTCTTTTTAGCCTCCCGTACTAATTACCGGAAGATAGGGCTACACACTAGCTGAATGCTGATTAGCTTCGGGGCCAGACAAGACCACGTTTGTCAGACTTTAGCAGGGCGGCTCACACTGTTTATCTTTGTATGAATGCACATAAAACGACGAACCAATCCAATCCAATTCTTCATCATCATCATGATTCATATTCCTTTTTATGAAGTGAGTTAGCTTTACCACTATAAGTATATTATTATCTGACTAGCAAACTAGCCACTTTTGAGGAAATAAAAGGCTTGTTCCTAATCAACATGAAATTTCTCAAGTGTATCATCAACGAGTAATCTGCAAGTGACTTGATTTCTTTTTATTAATTACAACTGGTATACTCAGCTACTTTAACGAGGGGAACAAGACAAGAAGTAGCTCAACATATGGGGTTACCATATCTCCACCTTTTCGTTTGATGAAATATTGATTTTTCTTCCCACTTGAGTCTGCCTGATGTCAGAATCTAGCTCATAATGATCCGATATAAGAGATTGATATAGGTATCTCATCTAATTAGCATTTCATTCCTTTTCCCTGTCGCAATTATAGGATAGATTTGATTCCAAAAAAGGAATATAAAATGGTTGCTAGTTTTAATCAAAAGGGATTGAGGATTGCTTTGCCCTTTACGTCAAGGCAGGTAATTCAACTCGTCTCTTCTGCTAACTAAATTTTCTCCGAATTCATCATGATCATCATAATGATGATCATCATCATCATCATCATATACTTAATATACATGGAGCGTGAGTAAATTTAAGGCCATGGAACGAGGGAAGAGACGAGTCGGGAACTAGCGAAAGGGGGAAATTTTATCATTCCAATTTTGTAATTTCGTATTCCTTCGTTTCACGTTGTTACTTCACCATATTGCGACTTATCTCTAAAGCATCCATTCTACAACGTGTGAGTCATGTCATTTCAAAGGAAATTAATCTGAAATCCTGAGCAGTAGCAGCAGTTACAGGAGCTCTGCAAATGGCGCAGTTCGCTTCCAAAGTCTAACTAGCCAAATGAGTAGATAGAGGAGAAAAGGAGTTTAGGACATCAACATAACAGAAGAGGCTGGATTTATGGGCAAACTCATTCCATTCCCATTGAGGCACACATTCTGCACTCCATGTACCACTGTCAAAACGCCAGTTTTATGAGTTACAAAAACACAGATTGATCGATAAAAAGTTGGATGTGGATGTGTGTATGTGTGTTATCAACATCAGTGCTAGTAAAAGGGAAGTAAGTATATAAGTATATTATATATAGCAACGTGATCATTACCATCCTGCCTGATTCCACTAAGAGCACAATGGACCAATTTAATGATAAAAGGATAAAGAATTTGAATAGGATTCCTTGTAAAAAAACAGGAGATGATGTGCCTTTCACTCGTTACAATTCACTTTTGATTTGATCATTCGCATGATAACGGAAAACATACTGTCCGAGGAAAATGCAGAGCGTAACGGTTAACGATGATCAAAATTCAACATCTGCATGTATTTTTCTATTCCCTTGCTCTACAAATACGGTATATAAATACAAAGGAAATACGTCATGGGAACATGGTCATCATCCGGAAGGAGAAGGATGCTGATGATGCAGAAGCAGAACGTGTAGGCAAAACCTTAATGATAACATTAAACTACTTTTACCCATTTCCGCTCCAACTTTTCTAAAGTTATAATAATACAGAAAGATATATTTTATAAAGTACATTTTGTTTTCTAATAAAATAAAAATTCGATGGGGGAAAATAGTTGATAGGGGGAAAGGGAGAAGATGGGTAAAATGAAAATTGTTTCTGAAACCCATTTTTTTTACTGAACTAAGTACACAAGTAAGCCCAACCTGTAACCTGGATGGGAGAGAAAGTAACGGTTTGTGTGAACTAAACTAACGAACCTACAAAGAGAAAGTACTTGAGCCTAGCTCCCACCCTCCACTGTCTTTTCATCGATGTGGCATCGCACGACTCTGCCTCTGTCGGCATTACTTACATATACTTGAGTAAATGAAGCAGAAGCAGTGCACACACACCACTTGAGCTTCACTGCCACGATGATAATGATGGTGAAGTTGATACAATTAGAGCCGAGAAACTTTTGATGTTATCATTTTTCTTTAATTACGTAGAAATGCTTGAACCAAAATTTTCCATTAAAACTCATCTCCTTTAATTAAATCATAAGACAGGACAGGACGGAGTGGAGGGGAACTGGGAAGAGCTAAAGCGACACAGACTCTTTTCTCTTCATCTATTTTTCCGACCAATTTTACAAAATGCTATTGAGTCTCACAACCCATTAAATATTATAGGACCAACAGTATTGTAACATAAAATGAGAGAAGAAGAGCGGAGTCTAGTTCCTATTTAAACTGTGTGTGTGTCTGTGTCTTTCACTCCTTTTTCAAACGAATCTGGTTGCTGACGACGCCGCCACCACCATACCGCTTTCACAATTCCCTCTCTCAAATTGATTCTACAAAGAGTTGACAGCCAGATTGACTTTGAGATGAGGAAAGAGCGAAGAACCTGCTCCAGTTCCGTGGAATTCAGGGAGACAGGCGCGTATACATGTATTCATTCCAGATATTGAACAACAATATAATAATAAAAGCCTTTCATTGTGTCACTTACACTTTAGTGGAAACCAAGTCACTATGACTAAAGCAAGAGTTCTATTGTACGTAAAAAACATTTATGTTTGGGGACATGACATGAGTATTATAGCTTGGCAACTATATGGAAAGAAGTAAAGTGAAAAAAGATTCAGTATCCATTAGTACCTTGTGTTTCCGTGCTTTCCCATCATGTCAAAGTCTCACTCTCTCCCACTTCCTCTATCTATTTTTGTTGTTAATAGACACAAGAACACAAGCGTAGACAAAGCAAGAGGATCAGCATGTCATCACACAACTACTCTAAAACATTTTAGTTTTATTTATTGCAATCCTACCAAAATTTCTCAAAACAAATCAAATGGATTCTCCCCTAAACCACATTAGTATCCTCATCAACAATAACTTTGTTAGTGTCTCATGAAAACGGATGATGCTCCATTTTTTGAAGGTAAAAATTTTCAGGAAAAATTCCTACACATATGTAAATGTATGTATTACATTGTACATACATATTATATTCCTTAATGTGTGTCCTTCGTTTCCCAAAAGGAGAGTGACCGGATCAGCCCACGTCTCATTTTTCATGCTCTCTCTTACCGGATTGATATTTTGACAAGAATAGAAGCCGCGTATGCTCGACCAGTCCAGGTCAGAGCGCATACTACATTAGATTGGATCAATAGAGGGAATGAGAAACACAAGTT
>JAANSM010002110.1:0-16028 GCA_036850725.1 Orchesella villosa
AATGGATTGCAAAAATCATTGCAATAACTAAATCCTCTATGCGATAACCTAATTCAATTCGCATCACTGAAATCATAACATAACACAATTTTAAGCGATTATTTTCATTACCTTTCCTTCCAGCGGTCTCAGTTTCAACCCAAATCTTCTCCTGAACATATTGACAAACTTATAAACAAGGTAAGGCAACGCAACCGGCCAAAATAATACTGTTAGAGCGTTTCTAATGGGTCGATTGGCAACTTCGCCTTCCGAAGTGGAATTCGTCAAGCTACTGAGTATCTCGGATGCTATACCCATTGTCTTTCTAAGTTAAACTCTGGTCTTCCTCCTTGTTCGTTCCGTTTTTCCTGAATGGTAAATATTGCGTTTTCAACTGCAAAAAGAAAAACGAGAAGGCTTCTGTGAAACTTTGCTGCACCTTTCAAATAGTAATCAAGAAAGACACATACTACGTGCCGATGTACTTTTCACAAGTTTTGCAAGTGGTCCAAGGTCCAATCATATTTTGCTCGTTAAGCTATGAGAAATGTTTGCTATTTCTTCAAAAACACCCAGATAAAATGGTTATCTGCAATTTGACTAACATAAACAAGGCAACGATCCCTATCGTTTCTAATATCCAATGCGATGTACCTTATATTTATATTTTTGCTGCTTTCACACGGAAATACTATGCGTTCAGCGTTGGTTGTGTGTGATATCAACATGCAACTGAAGAGCTTTGATCATTATGTCAGTTTACTTGTCATGAAAAATTGGAAATGAGTCGATTTCGTTAGTACACACATTTCACATAGCAGAGAGAAAAATCTGAGCATGTTAAATGTTTAGGCAAGTTTATGGACCTTGTATTCACTTCACACACACTTCACAAAGACACATACGCTGTTGTATGGCTATATCCAGCTCAAAACGTTAGGTATGATTAGTGATTAGCCAATTGGGTGTATTAAGTAAGTGCCTCTTATCGTCTGTTTCACATGCACGATCATGCTGTCACGCATCCTGATATTGAATGATGCAGCATCTTGATCACACTATGGACATGAGGATGTGAACTGGATGCAGTGTCAAGGACAAAGACTTCTTGCTAGCCGGTTTTCATTACTCTTGATTTCTAAGAAAATCATGCATGCCGATTGCCATGTGCTATACTATCAAAGTTACTTGAATGTGGTTACATCAACAAAAAAACAGAACTTGTCATTTTGCATAATTTATGCATAACAGGTACTGTGCAAGAACGTCATCAGCCTGTTACCCATGTACTCTTTGCACTTTTTAAACATTCATCTCGATCGAGTGCTTTTTTGAAGCTCAATGATGTGAATCAAATTAATCCGAGATTTTTGGGAATCTGCATATAAATCTATTATAAATTCCAATTCTATGCAACTTTATTTTTCTCACAGCATTTCCAATTATTTTACAAATCATTTACAACTTAGATATTTTTTATTACGGGGATGCAAAACGACTGGTTCGGATCATAAACCCTTTGTTCTTGATTTATTATTATTTCATTACACTCATAGTATTGTATAGCAAACGATATAGTTTAGCAATGGTGAATGGCATCATCATCAACATCGTATGTATTGTATATACAATGAAGAATGAAAAAATGCCGATCCGAAGAAACAAAGTCGCAACAAACTAAATCAAAGTAGAAATTCGTTCAAAAGACAATGCAAAACTCACTAATAATTTGAACCATCAACCTTTCACATTTTAAATTTTCACTTGGGAAAAATGTATTTGCCCAAAAAGACACCGTTCTGATGTTACTCATACGAATATGAATTGTGGATTAGGTATGCAGAACAGTATTCAAATTAGCAATACATAATTCTGGTAATACTATACTTTGTGTTCTTAGTTTGTATTTTTGCTCATTTAATTTTTATAAATTGAATTGGATATTTTTCCATACCTTATCGATAGGTAGAATCCAGTCAAAAAATCTATCGATGGCTTCATTGGTTATCTGTATTTATCTCACCGTCACATAAATATTGTAAAGTTTCTACAAATATTGTCGTAGAATCTGACATCCAGACACTTCACACAAGGACACATTTGCAAGACTGATTTCGATTTCTAAATTGCATGTATCTCTGTCCAAAGGATATGCATAATGACTCATGGAACTTGGAGTTAAACTCTTTTAATGACCCTGAGCATGTCATCATCATCTGGGAACAATGTGATCACTACCTTTGTTGCTGATACCAAAACATTACCTACTTAAAGACATGGTATAATATGTGCATATAAAAAGAAAGCATACACAAAGCTCATGCCATGAACGACCGTGACGGAAAACCAAGATCACGCCACCCTTTCTGTGCAGTTTATTACATAACAAGACGTGTGCTTTTGACTCTCGCGCTGTATACATTT
Organism: Orchesella villosa; assembly: GCA_036850725.1. Lineage (NCBI taxonomy): Eukaryota > Metazoa > Arthropoda > Collembola > Entomobryomorpha > Orchesellidae > Orchesella > Orchesella villosa. Next base: position 2,407 of record JAANSM010002110.1, read on the forward strand.
CTGCCCTCAGGCTTCGTTGGTGGCGTATCCTCAAATATTCTTGTATTTCTCATAACATTATAAATACAACTGAGGATGAGCCGCTAACTGCATGGGAAAAAGCTCGCATCTTGTCGGCGTCATCCTTCCTTATAAGTTCTCAATCCAGTAAAAGCTCTCTCAGGCTTCCTGAAAAGCCTTATCCTGACTGACATGAAAACTCACAGAGAGGAGGAAGGATACAACAACGCTAATACATACAAGGATATACCCAGAAAATACTACATATTTTTGAAGACTTGCTTATATGGTCAAGTCAAGCTTTTCACGTTTTGACAATCCCAGCCACACATATGCATGTAGTAACTTGCCTACCTTAATACACATAATATGTACATCATTATACCTGGTTGTGAAGACATATATATCTTCTTGTACTTTGTGTTTGTATGGCTGATGCAAAAGTACACACTACACATCTTAAATGCATACACTGGACCGAAAATGAAGAGATGATGCTTAACCTCCGCTCATATTCCTAAATGCATTTGGGATGAACTAATAATATGATATACTGTATTTTGATCTTTATTCAGCATTGCTATTGCTGCATTTCCATATTTTTGGGTTTAGGTACAATAATGCAAATAGAGTCCGCTACTACTGCAAGCAAGAAGAGGTAAGTTGTTTGAATGTTCAATGTGAATGATCTGAATGGTATACATTTGATATATTTTAAAATATTAATAATAGTTTGAGTGAGCATGAGACATTAAGTCTTTACTACAAGTAGTTTAGTAGTTCGTTAGATGGGTAGGTTTTTATTAGTCTAATTAAACCTTTCGCAAGACATGTTAAATAAATTTAGAACTTAAGCAAATTTGCAATATTCCGTTAGTAAAAAAATTCCTCTTGCAACCCAAACTTAAACTTGTGAAATAATAAATAAAAATAAAAAATAAATTAAATCATGGTTTATGAAACGGCTGAAGAGTTCCGATGGGTCAAAGCGGTCAGCATGCACAACTTTGTCTTGTGTGACGCAAGCAATCAACATTAAAAGTATTATTGTTGCACATGAAATGATTAGCTCAGTTTACAACTGACTAAAATTTTAATAGCAATAAAATTTGTTGAATGAAAGTAGTGCCGAAGTTATTCTACCAACTAGAAGCGGTACCTTAAAGTGACAGAAGAGGATGAATTACAGTTCTTAGTGTGTTTGTTTCAAACGTTCATAAATTCATTACGTTCATAAAACCATCCGAACGTTTCTGTAACCCCTTCATCACAATCTTATGATGTTCAATCAAGTTCAATGCAATCATTACGAATAATAAACTTGCTTTCTTTCATTTCAGGACTCGTTTTATGTCTTAAAAGAACATTATTGCGGTGAAAAGAATCAGAGAATTCTTTTTTCACGCTTAATCAACCACCTGCCTGCTCCATTTTTCCTGTCCAAAAGAAGCCGAGGTGTGTTACATTTCTCAATGATCTTTGGAGGAGTGTACAGCTTTAAAAACAGTTGTACTTTCATGCATGAATAACTGAGGTCTGCAAAGCTCAGAAAGTGAATCAGTGAGATTATGTGAGTCAGGAGGTACAAGTTGCCACAAAAAAGATGCATGTTTAGTTAGAGAGCTTCAGACTGAAGAATATCAAATATAGATCCAATATTTGCTTCGTGTGATGGACTGATTCGAATTAATACTTTTAAACACCAACGTGTGAACCTGAAGAAGACAGACATAGTGTTACAACGAAGCTTAGAATAATTGATTGAATATCGAGTTTTCTGCAGCTTCAAAGCTGTAAATTAACTCAAAATGAGCTTCTCAAGTGATGAAGTGAATTTTCTAGTATACAGATACCTGCAGGAATCGGGTACGTACTGAAGCGAAATTTTTATGGGAAATCTTTAATTGTTAATGCTCAAAAGTAATAAATAAATATTTTTAAATCAATTTCATGCTATTATTCATCAATCAGGTTTCCAGCACTCTGCTTACACATTTGGTATAGAGTCACACATTTCACAATCAAATATAAATGGAGCTCTTGTTCCACCAGCCGCCTTGCTCTCCATAATCCAGAAGGGTTTACAGTACACTGAAGCCGAGATCTCAATTGGGGAGGATGGTTCGGAAAGAATGATTGAATCATTGTCTCTCATTGATGCAGTGATGCCAGACGTTGTTGCATCAAGACAAAAAGAGGCTGATCGCCAGAAAGCGAAATCAGAAACTGTTGATAATAATAACGCAGAAGAAAATAATAAACACCCTTATTGTAAGTGAACTAGTGAAGATTAATAATTATATAGTATGATTACGTAATTCTTTCCAATGCTTAACAAAGAGGGGTCTCATTTTGATTATATTAAAACGACCCACTTCTGTATATGTCAATTTTGAGTTCTGATGTATAATATAACTTCCAATTTTAGCAACTTCGGGAAGTACTGAAGGTTCTGGTGAAGTAGATTCAAACATAGAAATTCCTGCTAGTAAAGCTACTGTGTTAAGAGGCCATGAAAGTGAGGTTTTCATATGCGCTTGGAATCCAACAACAGACCTCCTTGCATCTGGGTATGTATTAGTATTTTATAAATCGGAATCTTACTTTAATTATTTTATCTTCTTCAATAATTTTCATTTCAATGAGGGCTCAGTTTTACATGTATAAAAATATTCAAAATGCTTCAAACAGGTCTGGAGACTCCACTGCAAGAATATGGAATATGACTGATCCTTCCGCAGCTCCTAATCAATTGGTTCTTAGGCATTGTATTCAGAAAGGTGGCACAGAGGTAAAAATTCTCCGCAATCTTTAACTTGTCTGGTATATAAGTTAACGAGATAATGAACATGCGCGTACATAACGGAGAACGGGTTAACACTTACCTGCTTGTTTCTTTTGCTCAGGTACCGTCTAATAAAGATGTTACTTCATTGGACTGGAATTGCGATGGAACCCTCTTGGCTACTGGATCTTATGATGGGTTCGCTAGAATATGGACTACATGAAGGTCGCCTCGCATCTACACTGGGGCAGCACAAAGGGCCAATTTTTGCATTAAAGTGGAATAAGCGTGGTAACTATATACTGTCTGCTGGAGTGGACAAAACGACTATCATTTGGGATGCTGCGTAAGCACATATCATTTAAGCTACTGAATTGTACCTAATATATAGTGCCTCAGATTATGAGATAAATATTTCATAAATTTATGTTTTCAAACAAGGTCTGGACAATGTACTCAACAATTTGCCTTTCATTCTGCCCCTGCTTTGGATGTTGATTGGCAGTCCAACACTTCCTTTGCATCTTGTTCAACTGATCAATGTATTCACGTGTGCCGACTTGGTAGTGACAAACCAATAAAATCATTCCAGGGTCATACGGTTAGTAGCATTAAGAAATATTAACTATCCCCCCATAATTTATTCTTCTATTGATGCGATTGTAACCGATATTTTTATTCACAGAACGAAGTAAATGCTATCAAATGGGATCCTCAAGGCAAATTATTAGCTTCATGTTCAGATGACATGACGTTAAAGGTTAGTAAAGATTTTAACTTTTGTATCATATAAATCAACAAAATCCATGCATCAATAAAAACTGTGTTTTTATATGAGGGTTTGAGCTAATTTTAAATCGTTGTGTCTCTACAGATTTGGTCAATGAACCAGGATACTTGCGTCCATGATTTACAAGCTCATTCTAAAGAAATATACACCATTAAATGGTCTCCTACCGGACCAGGAACTGCGAATCCAAACATGAACTTAATACTGGCAAGCGCATCTTTCGATTCCACTGTTCGTCTGTGGGACGTGGAAAGAGGTATCTGTATTCACCGATTAACCAAGCATACAGAACCCGTATATTCCGTTGCTTTCTCTCCAGATGGAATGCTGCTAGCATCGGGTAGCTTTGATAAATGTGTTCACATTTGGTCAACTCAGGTAAAGTCAATACAAATTAATATAATTGCGAGAGCAGAATTTATAAAATACAAATATTTAACTCTCTGTTATCCATTATTCATGTACAGACGGGGCAGTTGGTGCATAGCTACAAGGGTACAGGTGGAATATTTGAAGTCTGCTGGAACTCAAGAGGTGACAAAGTTGGTGCTTCTGCTTCAGACGGCTCTGTATTTGTTTTGGATTTAAGAAAAATGTAGGAAATATTTGTAAATGTAGAAATTCTAATGTTTTGAAAGTTCACAATCATTCTTTTAATGCTATTCATATTAAAAAAAATTCTTGACTCAATAGTGGTCATTGTGAACAGCTTTCAAATATATTATTTCAATTGTTTAACCATTCATGTAGTTTATAGCATTTGTTACATGGGCCCTTTTTATAGTGAACTGCACAATTTCCACTGTGAGTATTTCCTTTACAATACAGGTTATAAGTTATAACAAAAATGTACAGTTGTACAATACTTTTACCTCAGTTATACTAAAAATTTGTAAAATTTTGTAATTACAATCTATTTAGAAATATAAGAATTTATGATTGTTGCAGTTTTCCCAGTCGTTGAAAACCCAGTCGAAGCTAAAACATAATAGTTTTAGCTGCAATTGAAAATTACATACACACTGGTTTTGGTTATGTTCCATGGTTTTTGTTGTTGTATCGTCCATTTTATGGTATACAAAATGTCATTGGAATGCAGAGTCATGTCAATCTTTTCCACAACGTATTTCTTTGTATTTATAACGTTTACTCCGTATTTGAAATTAAATTTATAGTATAACAGCTACTTATTGGATAAAAAGCTAATGTACAAAAATCTAGAGTTTGTATTTTCCAGTTTAATCGTAAGTAACCTATAGTGGGACGAATATAATACATACACACATGGATTACACAGTGAATTTTTCATCACATTTTAGAGATGTATATTGTATGCGTGCTTAGAATTATAGTTGTTAAATGGATTCAAATATTATGTAATAAAATACAGAATGTTGAGTTATCTCACCCTAAATGGAATGAGACATAAGATTTACTTTAAGAATATTATTTTGATCTTAGTTTTATGTGCATTTGAACTTTACAAGGGCATAACAAATTTCCTTTGAATGGCAATATTATGAAAACAGAGTCGTGTGACTAAGCGTTAATCGAAATCAAAATATATTTATGTATAGTGGTATAACTGTTTTATAATGTATGCCTTACATATGTATATCTAAGAAGATTGCGACGAAAGTTATAGAATGTGGACAAGGAAATGTTTTGGATTGTACGATATGCGATATCATCAAAATTGCAGTTCACATCATGTTGTTGAGCTCTGCTGATTTAGTATATCTTCTTCACATAAGTAAATGCATATTGCATTTTGCATTCCATTTTCTTCAAAGCAATGTTGAAAAGTGGAATTCGAAGACCTGGAAAGTTGTGTAATGCAAGAAGCAAATTATTCTCTTGTTTAATTTTCTCCCAAGTAGCTATCATTGATCATAGAGGTGCTGCATCAAAATGTAGATCTCGTATTTGTGTTTTTGCGTTTGTTGAGCCTACTTTACAACAAAACAACACGTCCAGAAATGAATTTATATTCATGATAATAAACTCCAATTACGTAATAGTCGATTGAATGCGTATATATAGTACTAAAAGAGGACCCACTTTTTCTCAGCTCATTGCAAACGCTATTTTCTCATAAAATATCTCACCGCTACGTATGTATGTATGATGCGCTGCTGTAGCTTTATGTACTGTCTCAATTTAGTACCATACGTAAACCCATGCATTAAAGAAGTAAAAGTAAAGCGTGTATGAAGAGGATTGAAGAGCCTATGGCCGAGTTTATGGGTTATTCGCATACCATTTTATTTGTTGCTAGCTGCTTACCAGTCAGAGTCTTCTTGGCTGATAATACAAAGGTTCCCTTAAGAAGCATGCTTATAATATGTACATCTTGTTACGAAGGTCTGACTAAGCTGCAATGAAATCTGAAAGTGACTTTGCTCTCTACGCTTCACTTTTAAATATATGGATCAGTACAGTCAGCTAACACTCTGATATACCTAAACCGATACGGAGGCACATTTTTACATAATGAGAATAAATACGGAATGTAGTGCATACTTCATTACCGAATCGGTAATTAAAAACTGCGTCAGATTGTATTGGGTCTAGAAGAAAGGCCTCTGGGGTTTATAAACTTCAAGTAGCAACAATTCTATATCATCTCATCCGATATAATGATTAGTATAGAGCAAAAGCGAAGCTACGATACATGCTATACACAGAGCTGTTACGTACTTTATGCAATTAGTGAATACACACACACATGCAAAGCATAAGAAGACGCATATTTTGTGTATTCGTACAATTTTTTTTCGAAGAGGAAGCAATATCCAAGAAGGTACAAATCCAAAGTGCTAAATGGGATTATAGAGCAAAAGTATGTATTACGTACAATCATACCATGTCAATATGCATACACAACATGCAACTTGCAGCAGCAGCATAACAACAAGGTACTATAAAGCACATAATATGAACAAATACTTTATATAGTACGTTAAAAGTACTGCTTCGAATTGAATTGGCTTCAGTGCCTTCAGTACTTTGCACCGTGTTTCGCTCATGCAGCTAAATCCTCAATATCACATATCTTTCACTAAACAAACTTAAGTTTTCCCTATGGAATGTATATTGTAAGGTAAATGGAACTAAAATGGGATGCTACCTGATGCAGCATAAGCTTTACAAAAGTTAAAAACAATTGTTAATTTATGCTGTTAGATTAATTGACCTTATAGTACCTTATAAATTTGAGATTAGTTAACGTTTCAATTACCAAATTTCATTATTCTTTTGCTGCAGTATTTAACGTTTTTTTAGAGTGCAACATAGGCTACCCCGTTTTAGCTACATTTACAGTATATATATACATTCAACACAGCTCTAGAAGTTGTGTACAGAAGAATTGGAAGTGGATATTATAGTGTTGGCTAATCTATAAGCTACAAAGGCAATATGCTTAACTATATGGATGCTTTGTTATAGTTTGTTCAGTATATATTGTAAAATGTTCTTATATATATATCCCATCACACCGTCGTCCGCTATCGGCTTCTCTGTTGCTATTGCATTTTTGTATCCTTCACTTTACGTACATGTTGTGTTGTGTGTTGCACGAATGTGAGTGAACTGAAACTATAATTGGACGAGTGTTCTTTCGTGCAGTGTGCACCCTTTCATTTCTCTCTTCGTGCAAGTGACAATGTCACCTGAAGTGTATTTAATGCATATCCCCGGAACATTGCTTCTTTAGGGGCTTTTAACTTTTGCCAGTCGCCGAATTAACTATTTTGGCCATCCTATACAAAGGTTTTCATGAAATCACAAAGTACCCCATCTGAAACAAATCAGCTGTTGGTTATCTCCAACTGTTTGGAAACTAAAAAGGCCGTGGTGGAAACTGGTGGTTGGGCAGTTAAATTCTTGCAAACAAAATCGTCTCTACTCACCTGACCTCTTGGCGTCTGGCACGCATTCCTCCAAGAAAAAGTATAATTGAAAATTGTTTTAAAAACTAAGACTGCTGACTGTGGAACATTTTTCTGATTCATAAATCCTCACCTTGATGAACGTTACTAGGAATTGGCAATAAAAGCATAAAGATTAAGACGAAGAATAAACTGTCAAATACTTTTTTGCATCGTTTCATATGGTTTTCCTCTTGGAATGTGGAGTTGTTTAGATATTTTAAATTCTGCAACACCGAAATAATGACAGCGGTCCAAGGAATTCTCGTGGAAGGGTGTTCCAATCCTATTGTACATATTAAACAGCCAACACGTCCCCGCTGTTGGCAGTTACGTTGCAGGAATTAGTGCTGCGTTTTCAGTTTTTTATGTTTTCTCATGACGTACACAAGATCGTAACGTGCAAAAGGTAGTGAAATTGTAGAAAACTCTCTGTGTCATCCAGTTTAGTTTGCAGCTTTCGTCAAGTGTCAAGTTGTAAAAGTTTTCTTGTAATTAATAACTTTAAAGTGTTTGGAAGGAATGCTTTTTAATGCGTAAAATCATTCTTGTTACTGTTTGGCTGAATGCAAGTTCTTATCTGTGACAATGTACGGTTAATTTATTTGCTAGTCAGGCCAAGAGAAAGTGAATTTAATAAAAGAAAAGTAAAGTCTTTCAACTGAGGATACAGAATAGGCTATAAAGTTTAATTATTTTAATTTGGCTGCTGGAAGGTTCTTCAAGTTTTTTTAAAAGAAGTCGTCCGATTTTTTCCAAGGCATAATAATGGAAACTGATGGGGATAACAGTAGGAAAGAGTTTCTTTCTGAAGCTGAGCAGTCTACGTCTTCACGCTCCTCAGCAAACATTGGGGAAAGTATGTCTGGCACGGAAAGTGAGACTGCAGGAACAGGAAGTGTTAACATACGATCTTTAAACTCTTCTGCAACAGCTAACTCGACAACGGGAAGCTGTCCTACTAATAGCTTCCTGTTGAGTGGGAGAGCAAGTAGTCCAAATCCTGTGCTTCATAGACCCACCCGAGCATGTCCAAGTCCTATTTCATCGATAGTTGGAACAGCTCTAAATCAGTATGTTTTATAATTCCAATTTTTTCCTATATTATTACAAATTAGCGTTTGCTTTTTATTGAAATTGAAATTCCCAAGTATGAAACACGTATATATAAAACATATGCGGTTTTGACAGTGTTTAAAAATAAAAGTAGTTTCTCACGAGTTTGCATGTTTATTCAATTCATAGGTTAAATTTAAAACGCTCGTCTTCTGCCCCAATGATTAACCAACTTGGCACTGGTCGGGATGAGCCTAATGCGCAGGGAATGACGTCTGGAACGTCTACTGCAGTTCTACCTTCAGCAGGTTCTGGATTGGGTGGAGCAGCAAAGGATACAACAGAAATAGATGCGGGGTCGTTGGCTAATTCATTTTTATCTTCATTGAGTGGATCTAGACCAAGAAGATTTTCTGCAAGTTTTAGTCCGGTATGAATTAGCGGTTACTTATTTCTGTGCGATTAGGTACAGGGGGACATTTTAACAGTTCCTTATTAATTAATTGAAATGTTATTAATTTGATGTAGGGCTCCCCTGGTCCAGCACCAAGTCGAGTTAATCAATTGCGTCATGAAGATCACGCAGACTGGGAAACCGCATCAGAAAAAGATTTCAATGGTACAAGTAACATAGCCCAATCATGGGAAGATCTGTCGTTGGTACGTTTAGATGCATTAATCCCGACACAACTTGTATATGTACGTGCACCCCATGAACTTAACTTTAATGAAAATATAATTCTAGGATTCGATGTCAATGGAAGTTACTACCAGACGACCTAGTCTCTCTGATCAGCTATGGCTATCTATGCCTCCAACGTCATCTGCGTCTTCATCACCTGCTGCTTCCCCTCGTGTGTTATCCCGATTCTCCCCATCGCTTTCTTCTCCATCCCCCACTAGGAAGAGTTTTACGACAAGGAGGTCCTTAAGTCCAATCGCTGTTCGACCAAGTGTCCTTTCTGGAGGTCACGGTATGTTAGAGATTGTGAAATATATTGAACTTTACATACAGCCACGTAGTAGTCTAGTTAGCTGAATACTGAAGTATCTTTTTCATTGTAAAAAAAATGTTAGGTGTTAAGCGAAAATGTGACTGGGATTCAAACATGATGGATTGTTCCCCACAACCTGCAAAACGCCCATTCTTCTCCATCCCCCACTAGGAAGAGTTTTACGACAAGGAGGTCCTTAAGTCCAATCGCTGTTCGACCAAGTGTCCTTTCTGGAGGTCACGGTATGTTAGAGATTGTAAAAATATATTGAACTTTACATACAGCAACGTAGTAGTCTAGTTAGCAATACTGAAGTATCTTTTTCATTGTAAAAAAATGTTAGGTGTTAAGCGAAAATGTGACTGGGATTCAAACATGATGGATTGTTCCCCACAACCTGCAAAACGCCCTGGTGGACTTCTAAGTTTTCCGATGGGTAGTCCGCAGCCTATGCCAGCTATTGCGCAAACATCAGTACCTAGCACGTGCTATCAACCCACTCCATCTTACAACTTCACTACGAGTACAGTTGTCCCTAATAGCCATACATTTTTTACAACGAGTCAACCTAATCACCCTGCGTCACCTTTTAATCAAAATTCATCTACCTCATCAGGCTCCTTAGTATCAATGGTCACTAATCATGTCGACGATTCCCAAAATTCCAATGAGACTGAGTCATCAGTGTCTTCAAACGGTGGAAGGGAATCCCCATTTTTCAGACCCGTAGATTCCCCTTTACATAATGCGACTTCCCCCGAAGATTCACCACATCCTGCATTACCCAAGATGTGAATGAACAATCACGTGATCGGATTTTGGTTCTAACTATTATAATGGCACGGTGCGAGCATGCGATTGATGAAGTATAATAATTAAATTGTAATTTGGATAAGAGACTGGATGTTTACGTTTAGGTTACGGAAATTAGTCTTCGAATTTACTGTTATGCGTTATATTTTAAGAATGTGAATGTGAAATGGATATAACATGAAGTGGATGAGTTCAATAGTTTTAATAGTTTCCCGAGTAAAATGTTCGGATGAGTGTATATCGTTGCATTAAGCAACAAATTTTTAATGAATCTATGAGAAATCGAAACGAATGTCTCTGAAGTTTGCAGGTTTAGTAGTTTTCTCACCCTCCCTTGTTTCTATACATAATTATACACTTTAGAAAATCTGGCGTGACATGTGATAAGTTAATTGCATGCGTATAAATGTTTCTGCTGGAGATAAATCAAAATGGAGTTTTCTTAAGATCAGATACACACCTAATTATTGTAATAACTTCATAGACTTTCACTGAAATGAACAATTCATGTTTGCTACGTTGTAGTTTACATTTGATTTTCAAGTCAGCCTAAGTCCATTTTATAACTATGAGACGTAATGAGACTGAATGGTAACTTTTTAAAAGCATTTATGATAGTTAGTTATTTAATATTTAATCCGCAAGATCGTTAGTTGTAGTGAATCTAAATAGAAAATTATTGTCTTGCTGACATGACGGAAGTCGAAATCAGATCCCTATTAGCGTTAGCGGATAAAATACGGGAAATTATTATATGTCTTATTTAGATAATGTTGTTACCTTAAAATGCCAAAAGCATTGCTGTCAGATTTGTTGACCCAAAAATAATTATTGTCAGATGAGACAAGTGAATATTTAAGTGGTTTCTTTTTATTTTCGAAACATTAAACTTGACTGTTATTCAACGTTTGGATGAAAAAGTTTATTAATCTGTGTTCCATTATACTTATCATTTTATCTCATTTCCGTAATCGATTTGCTCTTTTGTCTTTGTCATAATGATCATCCCAAGAAATTCCTGGCAATAGTTAAGTAACATTACAAAAGCGGCGTCGTCTTCTAGACGCAATAACTGCTTTCACTGCCTCGACAAATACGTCCTCCAAATTTTCTCTTGTTTGGGCGGAACACTCCAACTGCTTGAAAGCCTTAACTTTCGATTTCATTTTCTTTGCTTGCTTTAAAGGTACAATACCTGGGTTGTTGCCTTTCAGATCGGACTTTGTGCCTAGAATACATTTTGTGATCGAATTACTTTATTAGGAAATTGCAGAATGATAATTATTACAAAAAACCATGTAAGTTAGTACTGACCAACAAGAATTATAGCAGCATTTGGACAATATGTTTTTAACTCAGGGTACCACTTCACCAATATGTTATCAAATGACGTTGGTTTTTCTAAGGAGTAGCACACGATGAAGCAATCCGTCTGTAAATCATTTCCCATCACACATGACACAATAACTTTATGGAACTCATGAATTTCGATACCTGTTAAACCTCTAAATCTAAAACGACTTACTTACTTTAGGATAAGTAAGGTATCTCAAACGATCGTACTGCTCCTGACCCGCAGTATCCCAAAGAGTCACGGGATACTCAGTACCATCTATGCTGATACTCGTACGGTGCGTGTCGAAGCTACGAATTGGAATTTTTATCAAAATGTAATTCCTATCTCCAGTTGAAAAAACAGTGTTTTGTGGACTTTTTTGAGAGATTTTTATTTAAAATATGTACTTACACAGTTGGTATGTATTCTGTTGGAAATTGATTCTTAGTGTAAGAAATGAGGAGGCATGTTTTTCCAAACAGTTCCATCGCCCTAAGTATTTAATAAAAAAATCATCAAGGTTAACACAATACATAAAGCGAATCAAATTGTACTTAGTAATAATGAAACTATATTTAGATTAAGGATGAGTAGGGATAATAAAAAGAAACTTACTACGACTGTTATTTTGAAGGCCCGAGGCTCAGTTCGTTTAACAGCACACTTAGGCATTTCTTTGGCTGTTGGTTTTTTCAAGTAAAATTGGAAAATATTTCAATAGTTAGTTTGAAAATAATGTGTTGAATGAGAAGAGAGGATTGTAACAAAAATTTGTTGTTGAATTTGTTATTAAATTAGAGACCATATGAACCACAGAGTTGATAAGTTCTTATATAAGGTCTTTGGTATTAACCGTACGTCTTGAGATGTTCATGGACATCGTCTGGAAATTACTCACCCTTCTCTTCGGCTTGCGGTTTTAAATATATTGGTTAATATTTCCGGTCGTAGATAATACATTGGCTACATAATATGAAGTATGTGTGTTATTTTTTTGCTTATGTTCTGTGCATACCACTAATTTTGCCGAGGAAAGTATAGTATGCAACATAAAAGTTAAGATTTGCATAATTGTGTACGTTGTACATATCAAATAGCGAACCACATTACGAAACTGCACTAGTAAAGTACTTAATGCCAATGCAACACTTTCGCTTTACTCCGAATATCATTCATCGTAACTTCAGAGGACTGAGTAACTGCTACCAAAAATTGTTTCATAACATGACCTCATTATTGAGAAACAATTTCCAACTATATGGGGAACATTCATAGGCAGAACTAAATATTTTAAAAGTCTAAGCGTCACTTCAGTTTTTTTTAATGTATAAATTTTATTTCATTGAAATTAGGTTAATGATTTCTACACATTGCATGTTAAGTACAATGAGTTAAAGGTCATTGTTAGATCATCAATCTTGTTTTTACTTTCGGCTCTGTTTATAAGTATACGTGTATCAAATCATAAATGTTTCAATGAAATGTTTCAATATCAATGAAAACTTCAGGTGTCTTCTCCAAAAATGGCCACTATGGTTTTCAGAATTTGAGCAATGTTTTCTGAAGATTTGGCAGAGCATTCCATGAATGCAGCAAATTTCTTTTCCAGCATCAGCTCTTCACCATCTTCCGACGGAATGACCACCAGAGAGTCTTCTTTGAGATCAGTTTTGTTTCCTGTATGATTGTTATGATTGTAATAACAACATAGGTAATTAATTACATGCATCTTTCATGGAATTTTTGAATAAAATTATTATTCTAGCAAACTGCTCATAAATTAGGATTACCTATAAGAAGAATTGGCAGTGGCTTTGAAATAGAATTATTTAGATTCCGATGCCAATCGACGGCAACACTTTGAAACGAAAATGGATCATTGATGGCATAGCATAAGATGAGAACATGGATCTAT
>JAANSM010002111.1:0-16018 GCA_036850725.1 Orchesella villosa
GACGACGTGAACCAGACTAAATTACCTTGCTGTTATGCATACTCGTCTAGCACGAATTGCATTCACATTGCATATCGTAGAAAAGTTGACAGTATACAAAAACAATGCGATATTTAAAAATGTGCGTAGAAAATGTGTCAGCAATTTTGCTAATATGAATAAATCTGTCCATCTAAATCCATCCATTTTGTTAGAAAACTGCATATGTACTTACATATGCTCTGCAGCTTCATCATAATCATGTCATTATGACATAACGTAATGACATTTACATGACACGCAAACTCCATTCAGTCTATTTTACTCGATATGCGGAATACGTGTGTGTGTATAATGTGTAGTAATAATGCCAATTTTGGCTTATTATTATTATGGCATATATGCGTAATATACCCTGAAAATAAGATGAAAACTGCAATTTTTATTATAAGGTTTTTTAGCTGATGGATGAATGAGTACAAGAATTTTTAATGGAGATGGAGACGACTAAACAAGTCGGCATTTCTACTCTTGCAAAAGTTATTGCTTACTTTATACTACAAAACAATGGACTTGTGTAACAATGTAGAAATATGAAGCTGTGGCGCATCCTCCTAACTTTAGTATGCAAAATATTTCATCTGGGAAGAAGAAGATGAGCATTTTTTCAATATAAATAGTTTGTTGGAGGTGATCGAGGTGAAGTAAAATATAACTCCCTGTAGAATAATTTAAATGGGGATAGGAAAAGAGCGGAACCGCATTATATATTTTGGCCTATTGAATTTGAGACAAAAGAACAAATTACTGCAGACGGACATCAAATTCTCAAGCTAGAGCTGCTCTTAGTTTCGCTGCTTAATTATAGGCTTCATTTATTTCTCCTTCCCGTTGATGATTGCATTTATACTTTTATGTATATTGCATTGTAAAACTTATAACTTACAATCCTAAATAATAATAGGCAAGGCAAACATAGAGATCAGGTTCCTTTAGCCATTCTCGCTTCGTGCAAATAATATGCTTATATAAGTTGGTGTACTTAATAGCAAATTTGTAACGCGACTCTACTTTTTTAATATATTAAAATTGCTTTATTTGCAGAGTTCATAAGATGTAGTTTGGTTTGGAGTTATGACGCATCTTCATATGGCCAAAATGTTGCATTTTTGTTGTAGCAGTAGTGGTAGTCCATGATAATATGATGGTGAGTACTGAGCAGTCACTTTCAATCATTTAGTACCTTTCCATTTTCAGTCAGGTTTGCTAATTTGGTTCAGAAGTTTGGATCCTTTTTTGGATCAGTTTCATTTAGAGTGTAAGAAAGTAAGCGTCATGGAATGCATAATGTAGTACAGCGTGTAAAAAGTGCATTGTATTGCATTATTTTGACATGTGAAAGTTGTTAGTTTTATGAAACCGATGCTGAACGAAGGTGCATAAAAATTGTGAAGTTGGAAGTGGTTTTGTTGCATGTTTAGTTAGTGGTGACACAATTGTCATAAATAAATGGTTGTGCATATTCCGGTTGTAGAATAACATGGGGCAATTGAGAAACGGGTGAAACAAGCAGTAGGAGCAAAAAAATTCCGTTAGATAACCTGACAGTTGGGATATAGTTAGGATTTTATATTGCACAAGGGTCTATGAGATCCTTTCGTGAGATAGTTATGTGTAGTGCTTTTTGTTAAAGTTTCTAGTTCATAAAATGAGATCATTTCATCAATAATTAAGATTTTTGTTCCGTGTCTATTCCATAGGTAGTTTCTTGTTAACAGTGAGTAAGAAAACGTGATTTATATCAAGCCACATTGAGAATGTGGTCTACAAGAAAAGTCCTCTTGACTGTGACCTTGGTCGCATCATTGGCAGTTCTTGCTCAAGGGCAAGGATACGGAGCTAGTGATGATGATGACCTGCCACAGCAGCCAAATAAGTTTCCTCATAATAACCAGCAAATATCTGCACTACCGCAGTATGAGTCAACGGAAAAATTTTCAGCAACAGAATCAGCAGCCCCACCGACCTCAGCAGCAACAACAAGGTAACAACAATAATGGACAAAATTTATGGTGGATGGGACAAAATGCATTCCAGCGACCACCTGGACATCCTGGTGTTGAAATGTTAGACCCAAAGAACCCCGGGGGACAACAAGCTCAGCAAGGTAATACACATCGTAATCCTAATTCATACAATCCCCCTGCACAAGGGCACAATGCTTTTGGAGGTGGTCAACCCCAACAGCAAAATCAACCACAATACAATAATCCAGGCCCTCAACAACAACACAATAATCAGCCTCCACAAAATCAATACAACAATCCAGGCCCACAAGATCAACCGCAAAACCAATTCAATAACCCAGGCCCACAGAATCAACCACAAAACCAGTTCAATAATCCAGGCCCACAAAATCAACCACAAAACCAGTTCAACAATCCAGGTCCACAAGGACAAGATAAACCACAAAATCAGTTCAACAATCCAGGTCCCCAAAATCAATACAACAATCCTGGCCCACAAGAGCAACAAAATAATCAACGTCCACAAGATCAGCAACCCCAACCACAAAATCAATACAATAATCCCAGTCCTCCACAACAACCCCAGTTTAACAATCCCGGACCTCAGCAACAATTCAATCCAGCTCCACAACAGCAATTTAACAACGCTGGTGCAGGCCAACAACCTGGTGCCGGCTGGAACGCACCTCAACAACAACAACGCCCTTCTGGTTTCGGCAAACCAGACGAAGCTCCCGGATGTGATCTAGTAAACAAAGCCGATTGTCACAAACTAAACGAGCCCCAAGCTCCACCCCAAAACAACTTTAATGCTCCAAAGCCACAGCAAAATTATCAACCACCTCCACTAAATCCTGAACCTTTCCCACAACAACAACAGCCGTATCAACCACCACCACCCCAACAACAGCCTATTCAAGAACCCAATCTTGCTTATAGGCCACCACCCTCACAACAGCAACCTTCTCAACAAGCCCCATCTCCTAATCCTTACAACAGGCCTACAAATTCTCAACCGTCTCAGCCATCACTCCCAAGTCAAAACAATTTCCAAAACCAACCCCCAAAACAGCAACAACAACCTTACCAACCTCCTCAAGCGCCAAGACCACCACCTCAACAACAGTTTCAAAACTCTGGTCAAGGAGTAAGACCTAGCCCACCTCAGCAGCAGCAAAGGCAACCACCTGCGGATACCGGAGAGTTGCCTCCATATCCTGGTTGTCCAGCTGCCATGCTTTGTGTTCAAGATGACTATTGTAACACAATAGGATTAATTGAAGATAGCCCAATCCAACTTTCAGCTGCTGACAAATTACATCGCGTTGCTTTAATGGTAAGCTTTGACTTGCAGAATTGCATGGCTTATCTGGTGCATGTACATTTGAAGGCGCTTCCTATATATTAACATCATAATACTATGCATCATTTCTAGCAATGTTCTGAGCCAATGACCGGCATAGTTGGAGTCTGTTGCCGGGATCCAAATTACAAGGACCCATGGCCAGATATGCAAGGTGGTGGTGGTATGATGAAAAAAGATGGTGGAGCTCATCATCACCCTGACAAAGGACAACCTAATCAAGGTCACAGTCAAGCTTTGGGTAATGGCATTGCTCACCAGCCTCCAAAAGGCAATCATTTGAGCAGTGGTAATCCGTACTCAGGTAGGTAAAACAAGAAAAAATGGAGAAAAAATCGGGGAAATATTATAGTAATCATTTTAAGCTTACATCATATCATTAAGCGTATATCATACTTTTATGATGAGGTATACGTATACACTTATTCCCAATGATAATGATGATGAGCAAGCTTTATTTTCTGGAATTTCTCATTATGTAATAACTTGTCTGTAAATCTTTTCATATGTGACAATATTTTTTTTCTCTTTTGGCTGTAAATAAGAAATACACAACGAAAATGTGAGCTTCGTCACCGCTTGAGTTGTTAATGGTGGTTGAATGTGAATGCAAAATTGTAAATATTAGTGTGTGTTGTATATATATATATATCTAAAAAATGACAAAAAATGATATTATTTTGTTGTACATAATGATATGAATGTACCTGTATAGGACCATATCAATCGCATTACTTGCTTTGGCTACAACCAACACTGCAATATGAAACGCCACGCACAAGCTATATCAATTACTACTACCAGTACCCTCCCATTGCTGCTGTTACTCCTCCTGCTACCGCTACAACGACGGTGCCTTTTGCTAAAATCAAACCTGTTATCTCCTCATACTACTCCTACCACTATTTTAAACCGCCGACGTTAGTAACAAAACAAGATAATTCCAAAATCTTCTGACAAAAATGCTTTAAAAAATATTTTATAGCCATTCCAAGCAAATGTCAAAAAAGTGTAGTTTTTGTCATATCAAGTTTTAATCATCATAATATAGTTTATGCGGTTTCTGATATTACTTATATATGTATATGTTATACAGGTCCGGGTGGAGGTAACAGGAATTTGGGGTGGAATCGTAATAACCCACAGTGTAACACTGGCGCTACCGGTGGTTATACTTACTAATCCTCACTCACTCTAATGCCAAATTGCCAAAACAGAACATGACGTGTTTAATCCATAACCATTAACTTGATTTACAAACAATCATAAGACAAACCTGAAAAGAAAAAAAACAACTCCATTTCATGAAAATGTGAATAAGACTGCTTTATAACTAAATATTTTGTAACAAACGATACAAAAATGACTAACTTTGGAATAATAAATGAATTTTATGACCTCAAAACTTAAGCCTTTTGGAGAAGATAATAATTTTTAACAATTCAAATCTTTGGGAAATCTTATACTGGTTTCTTCAATCAAGTTAATGCTTAACAACTTTATTCTGGATGAAAACTGCTACCAACCCGTGGTATTATTGAGTTTATGGGAATATTTTTTGGGCAATTTGATACACTGGAAAATAAGTTTTAATTGCTTTCAAATATGTTGGTTTCATCAGTGAAATTGTCGTTCTATGTGCATTTAAATACGTTTATGATGTAAATATTTGTATAGTAATTTGTATTTATGGAGTACATAAGGAAATTTTATTAACAATCCGTCATCCGTCGAACATTTACTAATGTTTTTGTGTGATGGAGTAAAAGAAAAGTATTTACATGGCACACGTGTACATAATATCGTGATATGTAATGAATGTATATATATAAAGATGAAGCCTCACTTTAACCTCTGCTTTTGCCAAAGTTTGTAAATAAAGAATTTTCAAAAAACTGTCTATATCTAATCACTGCACATTAATTCTGTATAAATTACATCGCACTGCAGATAAAACAAATAATTTATGTAATTTACAAAACTGCGAACTTGTTTGCACGTACACGTAATATGTTAGTATTTTCAGGAACGTATTATAAGAACAATTGCTTTTTAATAGGAACAAAGTCGCCATTCAATAATGGCAGCAGAGTATCTAAAAGTATTTCTTCTCCATCCGCCGCATCATCTCTTCCATCCGAATCCAAGCTAACACTTCAGGTTCTTGAACCTTGCACATCGGATGAATTATGTATTAGCATGTCACATTGCTCCACAGCTCAATCCACAATTTATGGCGAAAACCGGATTAAATTCTGGTAAAACCCAGAGTTCCACGAATTCTTCAGAGTTTTTTAAAGTGAAGGTGAGAGAGATAGTAACAAGTAACATTAAATTAGCATAAAATTTGCGATAAACAGTCAAGAAAATTTTATTTATTACATTTCCCGGCTCTTATTTTTAGAGATGTAAATACGAACGATCAGGAGTTCAATACCTTTGCTGCAAAAAGCCGGCACGAGTGACTACCTCAACCCCAAGACCAGCTTTCAGCATAACTACAACTCGACCGTTCTCATTTTCTACTCCGAGTTTTAACACGAGAAGAACACCTTTAACTCCAAGACCTTTCTCCACCACTTCAAACTTCATTACTCATCCTTCTGTAACAACTTACCATCCATCGCTAATTACTGGAGTGGGACTAAGGTTCCACTCAAACTTACATACACCTCAGCGAAAACAACTGGATAGTAAAAAACCAAATCCATATGGGGAAAATGAGCAACCTATTCTTTTAATAAGTCCTACTACTCCAACCCCATTTGTTCCATTTACATTTGGACCTACAGCCAAACACACATTTCGATTTACTACAACAAGTACAACAACTCCTCGTCCAACTTTACCATTTAGAACTCGATTTCCAGTCCGAGAACAAAATGCTTTCCCTCCATCGTTAGCAACTTCAACTGTTTCAGCGTCAACAAGATCTCGTCCTGTTGCTTTTCAAGGTAAATTCCCAACAACAACTCCAATATCAACCTCAGTGGGTGCTGGAACTAGGAATCCAATTCGATTTCACAATGCCCCAATACCCTTTTCCCTGTCACAAAACTCACAAACAATTTCTTCGTTTTCGAGAGGTTCAACGACAAGTATAGTGCCTTCGTCGGCAGCTAACCGACCCTTCGATAAGATACAAAAGTTTACGACGGTTCCAGCAACTACGCTTGCTCCTCCTACTACTGCACAAAATGTGTTTGATAATCATATAGTTGTTAGTTATCCAGCTACAACTAGGAGGCCAGTTGAAATCTCAATACAGGAGAAATTTGATCTGAGCAAGATTCCACTTCAGGTGCCTTTAAAGAAAGAATTCAAAGAGGATCCTCCAATCGGTTTTGTTTGGAAAGGAGAAGAGTTGTACCTTCCGGAAGTTCTTATACCACCACAAAATTATATTTTACCGGCTTTTAATTTTGAAGAAAGGACGCTGCCAACAGAACCACCTCAAGAGGAAGCTGAGATTGGTGGCCAAACTGTAGAATCAACGACGACCATATTTAGAGTTGTGGACTTTGGTGAGATAGGTGATAATTCGGCAAGGCAAAGGATTTAGGGAGTTAAAGAGGCTACTGCTTTTGAAATGTACAGTTGAAAGTGTGATAATACAAACAATGTATGCATAATTAAATTAAGCTATGTAATATTTAACTGAGTCTGTGACAGAAGTAATAACTATTTTGATAATATTTTGATAAAAAAATGAAATAAACCCAGTTTCTGTGTTATGTATTTCATGTTGTGTTTTAGCATGAATTTGACATATAGCGTACATGGAAATGACGATTTAAGTATACCAGAATCTTATAATGATAGATAATACACAGCTATTTGACATCTAGATTGAAATATATTTATATAATTTTCTACTTTGACTTAACAGCTATTGTTATAACGTCTTTTTGATCTCTACCTTCTTTCTCCCATTTTAGGCTGCTGCAAGTACGAAGTGATCGTCTTATCTCCCAACAAAATAAACCTAGACTTATAAGAAAACTACATCCAGCCAATGCAAAAAAAGATAGCACCTTCTTAGCTCCAATTACCTCCACACTTGCAGCATCCTTAGAATACATATCATGCAATAAATGATTTTCATTAATTGCTCCCCAAACAAACCACTCACGAAGCCGTTCAGTCAGTCCAAATATCCCGAAGCCAACGGAGTCTTTCCATCATCCAGTACCTATTCATTGTATAAATCTCCCAGTGAAGAAGTAACGGATGTAACGACTGTTTTATAATGTGACACTTGAATTGACTCGAGTTGTACTTTGGATTTAACCGCAGCTTCTTTGCATACAGTCCCACAGTATATTCCACAACGGATGTGTCTTCCAGATTGCCATATCGTTGCCCATTATTGCTATCCACTTTGAGTAACCACTCAGCTAAAATATTTGTTGCTGATTTTGGTACAGGATGAAACGTGGAATTGATTCTTTCCAACATTTTTAACCTTTTGAAATCAACAATGTATCTACTTTCTAGAAACTTTTTCCTTGGTTCTCCCCCTATTGCCAGGATTTTGTATCCTCCAGTAACAACCATATCTCGAAGGTTTCCAAAAACCTTGGGGGAAGGTGGTACAGTGACTAAGCTAGTCAAAAAGTTTTCATAATAGGAACATATCATGAAGCCGATGATCACAAGAAAAAATGTACTTTTTGACTTTAGTTTTTGGAGGCCCTTGTATCATGGTTGTGATAACTGTTAGAAATTCATTTGTCAAATGCCATGCATCATACTTTTTTGCTAGTAGAAATGTGGAGGAAACTACCAGAATTGGAATAAACACCCAAATGGATTTTTCAAATGGAAGAATCCAAACTAGGAACGACATGGAGTTCCAAGCGTCTGACGATTCTCCTCCAAGGTGTTCACAGTAGATGGGCGACTTCATATCAAAAGCGGCAAATTGTAGATTGGTGAGAAACCAGTTTTTGTAAAGGTTTCCCCTGTTTTCATAACTGACCAGTGTTGAAATCGCATTTATGTATGGGAAATTAATTTCCCTGATTTGGTTGATTTCATTTAATGTATCATTGAAATCTTGATTGAATTGGATTGTTAGATTGAAGTTTAATGCGAGGTACATTGATGCTAGCATTATGTAACTGCAATATTTTGATAGCTTGTGAACCAATTTAAGGCAAGAAAATGGATCGGATTTGAAGGCATCGGAGAGGTAGTAATCAAATCTGTCATAGATGGTGAAATGTATCCGTTTCCCATTCGCATTACGGAAATAGTGCTTATGGAATTGCAGGGGATTTTGGGGGATACCATTGTTGGTAAGATGAGCGATTGGTAAGATTTTTGAGTGACAGTAGCCATTGCACAAGATGAAGAAAGTTGCACCCTCCTTTGATGAAACTGGTGGAATATTAATTATAATTTTAGTTGCGGGGAGATTCACAATCCAATCCTTGTTCAGCTCGGTCACCACTTGTTGAGTACTATTTTCTACTACATATTCAAAAAGATTGTTAACGACAATGAACAACGTTGAAGGGCGGAACGCGAGTTGTTGAAAGATTTTGAAAACATTTTCCAACTGTAAACTTTGAGTTCCAGGTACTGTTTTAGAACTAATAGAATCAGGTGTGAATGTTTGCGTTACGATCAAGTGATAATTTTCTGTCAATCTAGGAAGTGGAGGCAGTGTTGCATTTTCACCAGTGTCATTAGTAGTAGATGAAAATAATACGAATCTAATAGGAAAGGTAGTTTCGAATGGGATGCATATTTGGTTAGTTGAGAACTTATCCCATAGCTTTGTATCAAGGTACAGAACGGTTGTATCGGGAATCGATGAAAAGTTTCTTACTAATAAGTTCCCTAAGTATTTATTTGAACAAAGTGCATTTTCTTTGAGAAAGCAGGAAATGTTTTCCAGAAAGGTTGAAATGATTAAAAGCCTCACTGCCAGGTAAGAATTGGAGAAGATTACAGTAGGGAATGTTGAATTCATGGTTCACAATTAAGAGTGATTAAAGTATTTCTTGTGTCCTTAGTAGTTAGTGTGCTGTGTTGAACATATAAAGTCGACTTCTAAAGAAATAAAATTAACATTCTAACAATACCCTTTGAGAGGTGGCATGGCATTGCCCTTGATCCATTTTTACCACCGCCATAATAGTCAGTACTTACGTATGATTATGCGATCGACGCCGGATATATATCTTGTCTGTATGCTAGCTGGATACAATGTCTAGGGCAATGTGTACATATCTTGGTATAAGGTATATTATTTTTAAAATAAACTACTCAGAAGGTATGAATATGAGCTACGTAGTTGTAATAACTAATCCACTCGCAGACCAAAACATAGCCATAAGCAGTAACCGGAAATTAGTCTGCAAGCTTTCCATTTTATTTTGAAAATCGATTTAGCACGTGCCAGAATAAGTACTCTTTTTATTCTTACGACATACCGATCGCATGTATATTTGTTTTCAAGTTTGAAACTATTAAAACTCAATCAGGTTTCTTGTTGACGTTATTGTGCATAACTATTACGTTCTAAGAGGCCAAATCTGGAAACAACTAGTTTTTGTTTACATTTGAATGATACAAATGATACAATTGCAAAATTTTACAAGGTTCCGCTTTGCCCAAGAATATCCAATTGCTACACAATATTCGCTAAGGATAAGCTACGCATAACTGTTTTATTCATCGAAAGACTGATTTATACATGAAAAAATTGTCAAGTATTGAATCTCTGGTTTTTATTGCTCATACGCTTGTCTAATCTGGCCATGAATATTAATGAGTCCTTGAATAGCCCCTGTAAATAAAGTGTCCACCCCTCTCAGAACATTTTTTCTGTCACCATCTTTTCGCAACACTTCTTCAATCCGTTTTTGAGAGTCTGACAACAGCTTCCGATAGTGTTCCTCCAACTCTTTAAAATACTTATTTGTATACTGTCCCACATGATTAGCAGACTGCTCCTTGTAATTCTCCTGTTGTCGTTTCAACTCATCTTGCAAGTCCTTCAAGACATTCTCAATGCGAGCCTTATCAGCTGAAGCATATTTAAGCTTGTCTTCACAATCCTTCAAATGCTGTCCTTTTTCTTTAGCGCTGTTAACTGCCTGTTGATAATGCTCCTTCCACCGACTAGCCTGCTCCTTTAACTCCCGGCACTCTTTATTTATCCCTTCCATTTTTGAGTTAAGCTCTGCCACCGACTTCACCAGCTGTATATTATCCTCCCTCAAAGAATTCACTTGCAACTCCCACTTTTTGGCATTGCACGTACTCTCAATCAGCGACTCTGACAACTTCATATTTTCCGACTTGATCCGATTGATTTCATCAGGAAATTCTCTTCTGTCACCATTTAAATCCATGGAAGGTGGCTTACCAGAGTTGTGCTCAATATTAAAAAGTTGCTCTGCCAATGACGCTCCAGTTGAAGTAGAGGATGCTTGTGGACCTTGATAACAGTAACCTTGAGGAAGAGACATTGACATTGACATAGGCATCGATAAGGAGCATGGAACAGAACCATTTCCACTTTGCCCTGAAGATTCAGTAGGTGGAGGTTGTAGGCGCATTTGTTGTGGAATATATTGGAAAGGAACGTGATAAGGAGGAGGAGCTGGTAGTCTGAAGTCTTCCATATTGGGATAGAATTTTGGAGGCGGGTTACTGTTAGGGCCCCTATTGTTTTGTGGAGCGGGTTGGGCAGTCGCTGTTCGAATAATTGGTAAGTCAACTTTATAAGTTGAGGGGCGACTAGATCCAGTATTTATCATTCCTTGATTATGCGAGTTCATCATTGACAACACGGTTGGACCAATTTGCTCATAATCATTCCAGTTAAGCTGCTTTGCTTGTTGTAAACTTCCTCCTGTTCCATATGGGGCTACGTGAGGCAGAGTAGGACGATTCTGGCCATCGCCTTGACCTTGAAGAGCTGGTCGATAAGGTTGAGGAGGAGAGTCTGTCTTGACGTTATTATTGTTGTTGTTGTTATTATTATTGTTATTACTACTGTTATTTTCCTGAGTTTCTGACACCAGTGACATGCAAGAGTTGACAGAGGGCGGCCCAATGTTTTGCTTTACTTTTCGTAGACATTCATCAAATGCTTCAGCTTCGTATTCTGATGCAAATCCTATACCAAACACGCGACCACTTGCGACATCCTTCCAGTATCCAAATTTTTGAGTAGTTTTAACAAACTCCAGCTCTGGAATTACTGTAGTATTCACAACAACTTCTTTGATGTCTGCGTCCACGCTAATAATACGGTAAATGGAGCGAGTGTTGTCGTAAAGGATGGAAATTGGGACGGTGGAATCACAGAGGGGAACCCATGATTTCGTTGACTTTGTTGCTTCATACGAAAAAATATTGGCTTGGGCCAAATAAATTGCTTGTACCTGATCTTGGTTCTTGTTCTTGTCCATTTCTTTAGGTTATTCTATCAATTTGGGATTAAATGTAATTCATTCTCAGCACAAGTTACAGCACATATATTTGATTCGATTCTATGCGTTATGTAGCCTTTTCTTACCTTAGTTCAGCTATACCTAATTTATGGTATTACAGAAATTAATCAATCATATATAAAATCCCGAATGGGTCCTCATTTTTTGTAGTTAGAAAGTCTTTTATTTGTCGCTGAATTTTAAAACAATTCATATACTTTTTGAACAGCTAACTGAAATAATTTAGCAGCCTCATAAGCTGGATGTAAATACTATTTGCCGAAAGTTGCTTAGCAAGACAATCTGCATTGGCATATATTAATATAGGTGTGTGTGTATGTCAACGGTGTGCGGAATGTGTTTGTCAACTGATGAATGAATGTTTTCTATCCGGTATGATTATAGAATTTCAAACACAACAGCAGAAGCGAAAAATTATTTTGCCCATCAATACAAGTTTACAGTTGGAAGGTTTACTTGATAGCTTCATTTTATTTGCACCTTCTAATTTATAATTTGTACAGATATTTGGTATATAGTTGAATCAAACTTTACTTGGTTGCATGAATATTGTTTTATTTTCCTATCCAACTCTATAAGATGGTAGGAAAATCTTTACGAGCAATTAAGTTTTGGTTATTTGGCATCTTGTAATGTCTGTCCCATATCTTGGGCCACATGGCACAGGAGTTTTGCAGGCTTTACAGCAACCACAAGGATCAAAGAGTCCCTTTGGTTTAACAAGGAACACACTTGGAATTGCTATTACTTGAAAAGTTTTGACACTGGCCATTCCCTTGTTGATTGTATGCTTGTCCTTGTGGAGGAATGTGAACTTCAAACTGCTGCTTTCCGCTCCCTGTCAAAACAGGGGCGTTACTATTAGAGCAATTTTCATTGCCTTCCGTTTCGTCCCCTTGTTCACAGCCTCCAGATTCATCCTCATCTTCATCAGCTTTATCCCCATCTGGTCCCCCACGGGGTAGCATAGAAAGAGGCAAATATATCTTCATTGGTTGAGCTGGGCAAGGCTGCACAGTTTCTGGTTTTGACTGGTCTCCAATGCAAACTTGGAACTTGACTGGTTGCTCAGTCTTTTTGTAAACACCGGAGCATTCTGGGCAATGATTACGACCACAACTTGTTGCAGCACCTGGATTACCCATCATATAAGGAGATGTTTGGGATTGTGGAGGTCCCTGCGTAGCAAAGCCGGAGCCCAGCAAATTTTTGAAGTCTAGTTGAACATAGCGAATGTTAGGATTCTTTCCATTGGGATCCCCACCTAGTGGAGCAATACTTGGAACACAACTGCAACAAGGTCCGCAGTAATTTCCTCGGTAGTAAGTGTAGTCTGGGTATCCATAAGGCTAAACGATATAACATGTTTTTATAGGCAGATCATTTAATTTGTAATCGAGAAACAGTTTGCAAAAAAATATTTCCGTCATTATCTCCCAAAAACTCTTACTTTTTCTGTGTCATCAGTGTTTACATAATTAGACCCATAGCGCCAACCTTCCCAAGGAGTACGATTTAAAGACACTGTCTTCGGCACGTATGGAATTCTCGGAAGAGACAAAGGTGTGACGCCATAAGGAGTGTTTAGTTTAACAATACCATTCCCTTTAGTTCCTTCTGGGACTCCATTTGCCATTCGACTCCAGCTTTGATCAAACTTTTGGCAGTTGCCTAAAATAAGGGGAGGGTTGCAGCTAGAATCAACCATTCGGATCGACATTGTGTGGTTTTATGGGAGTAAAACGAGCATTGGTTTGATTGAGTTATAGAAAATAGCTTATACAAACTTGTGCGAATATTACGAATATGACGTTGATTCAATTTGTCATTTCAATATTATGGTGAAGGAATGATTACCTTCGTCTCCTGCATCCTGTTACGTTTTCTTAACTTTTTCCATAACATAAAGGACTGTAAAGTACAAGTCTCGTGGTAACCATAAATTCAATACTTCTTCCGATTGTCACTGATAATCACACACACTTACGTGTGTGATGTAGTGAGTTACGTGATAGAGCGCTTTTAGTTTCTCGTCGATATTAGGACGAAGAAAGGACGCTGTTTTTTTAAGCGCTCATATTCATGATTGTTCATAATGAAGCTGTATAAATTCAGCATGATTAGGCTCATAATTCTTATAGATTTTGCTACAACCATTATTGATAACGTACAATGCGAAGTCCAATCAGACTCCTATTCGTACTCAGACGAAGTGTACTCGCAACTTGCTGCTGAATATGAACAATATCAAGATGACCTTCCAATGCCCGCTGGTTACAAGGCAGCTGAGGCAAAGCTGGATAATTCCGCAAGCAAATCGATTGCTGATGAATACCTATCAACAGCTGGTATAAATCAAGAGCATTTATTTAGGAAGAAATTAATGAATGGTTAAGGAAAGATAAAACATGTTGAGTTTTGAGTTATGTCTGCATACTCAACTAGAAGCATAAAAAGATGCGATGATGATTATCATTTTGATATTCAACCGATATACATACATATATACATTATTTTCTATGATTATATGCGACACATTGACATATGTTATGAAAACACAAGCTCTGCAAATGATTTCGTTTTTATTTTGCTGCTGGAGCAGCACAAATAGATGATATCTCAACAGAAAAACGCGAGGAGAGTTATGCAGAGATGGCTTCCAGGTTGAATTGTGATAACCCTTGGTTTTGGAACACACCAAAATGTACGTGGATTGACGTGAAGTCACAAAATGTTATCAAGAGAACGAAACGAAATGCTAAGAAAGCTGCTTGGATATTTGGCAGTTTGTTTGCTCTCGCTTTCCTTTGGCTTTGTAAGAGGACAACAACACAAAACCCCAGCAATGAGCAAATGCGATATACACTGGCAGAACATTTATAACATAATCAATGATAGAAGATTGCTCATATTTTTTTAATCTTTTCAGGCCTATCCTATTCTTTGTATTGGTATAAGATGAGAAAAAGGAAACATTTGGATAATCTCCGGAAAAAATACTTACCTGGGAGAATCGAGCTTCCCAATGGAAAGATTGGAATTTATGAACCTACAGCGGAGGAGGAAGAAGCGTATGAGGATCTCATTAAAGTATTAATAGTTCAAGAAGTGATTGCAAGATCTTAGAATAAAATAGAATCTTTATTTACGGGTTAGCTGGTATTAGTCGCCTATTGGTTTCACTACCATAACACAATTTTTCATCATAATATAAAGTAATTAAAAGATAGTCGCTCTGCGCTGGAATCTTTCTAAAATTGAAAATGCAAACTTTGTCTTTTTAGCTGTTACTTCGCTTCGTCATGTGTTTATTTATCACAGCAATCACAGTCTTCCATTCTTTCAATTCATATAGCATTGGTGAATCGTAGCACAGCAAAACCACGAGCAAAGTATAAAAACCGGCTACAAAGCAAAGGGTTGTGCAAGATGCAGCAAAACATTGACAGCACAAGCAAAAGTACGTCCAACTACGCTCATCAAATCAAAGTCAAACTTATTTTATTCACAGATTCATCATTGTGCACATGTCTATCCGCTATCGTGTACATTAAGACGGGTATTTTTCCTCATCGTCAATATTATCAAAATCATTGCTATACTGCTTCAATGTTAAAGTATCTGCCGTAAATGGACTCATATACACAATGTTTTAGTTCATTTCATGCATTTATGTTTTTGTTACTCTCCACTCTGCAACTCAAAAATCACTAAAATGTTCCACAACAATGCTTTCTGCATATAAAAATTACTACTACGCAGTTGCAACAATTAATCCTCATGTTATGCTGAAATTTTCTTCTCGCCTCCTTTCATAAAAAAATACATATATTCTTTCTTTTCTCAAACATTTGAAATCCTTATTAATCTGCAATTCAACAATGCAAAGGCAACTAAATAGAAATTTGGTTAGTATAGCATTGACGTAAGTAGCATTCGGATTGTCTTCATCTTCAACTTTTCGTAATATTGCATGATATTAAGTACGTACACCTATGATATTGATATGAAGCCCATGTTGAGATTGAAGAAGTACTCACAAGAAAAAGTCCAAAACTGGTATTAATACCTAGTTAAGTTGGAAGACTATGAGCACAAAAACTGGCTAAACTTGTATTTTACATACACTTACGAAAAAGCAAAGGTTGAGAGATTTTTATATACATACGAGATGT